>CAUYQV010154675.1:0-39161 GCA_963574575.1 Galagoides demidoff | reverse complement strand
CTGGGACCACAGGCGCCTGCCACAACGCCCGGCCATTTTTTGGTTGCAGCCATCATTGTTGTTTGGTGGGCCCGGGCTGGGGATTTGAACCCGCCACCTTAGGTGTACATGGCTGGCGCCTTAGCTGATTGAGCCACAGGCGCCGAGCCAACCTTCACCGAGTTTTAAGAGAGCTCAATATTTTATTCTTGGTAGTACCTGTAGCTCAGTGGGTAGGGCGCCAACCATATACACCCAGGCTGGCAGGTTCAAACCCAGCCTGGGCCAGCTAAATGACGACAACTGTAATAGCTGGGTACTGTGGTGGGCACCTGTACTCCTAACTACTTGGGAGGCTGAGACAAGGGAATCACTTAAGCCCAAGAGTTAGAGGTTGCTGTGAGCTGTGACTCCACAGCACTCTACCTAGGGTGACATTGTGAGACTCTGTCTCAAAAAAAAAAAAAATTATCCTTGATATTTTGCCTCTTTTGAGTGATATTGACATTCACTATGCAATTGGTTTGCATTTATTTGTTTGATATATGGGTTAGTTGCAATCAATCCCACATGTAACCGTGATAGCAGGAGGAGGAGCCAGCACTGGACTACAGGGCTGTCTGACAGCCAGTCTCTTCAGTAGTGACTATTTCTAACTGGGAAGAACCCTGTAACTGTGGAGACTTGGAGGGTGGATGCCCAAATAGATAATGAGAATCCTGGGAGGTGAAATGCACACCTTGCAGTTAATCTTGCCCTTGGCTTTTATTTTATTTCTTCCTTTTGCTCAGACCCCCTCCACTATGTCCTTTATTCTTTTCTTTTCTTTTTTTTTTTTTTTTTAGAGACAGATTCTCACTTTATTGCCCTTGGTAGAGTGCCGTGGCGTCACACAACTCATAGCAACCTCCAACTCCTGGGCTTAGGTGATTCTCTTGCCTTAGCCTCCCGAGTAGCTAGGACAACAGGTGCCCGCCACAACGCCCAGCTATTTTTTTATTGCAGTTTGGCCGGGGCCAGGTTCGAACCTGCCACCCTTGGTATATGAGGCTGGCGCCCTACCCACTGAGTCACAGGTGCCGCCCTATTCTTGTAAGAGGAAGCAGGGTATAAATAAATAAATGGAAATAAATAATGACTAGCCCACCTTTTAATTAGTCAAACTTGCTCTTTTCAGAATCAACCACCTTGGGGAAGATGGGGTCTGCAAATTTCTCTTAAGGCAGCCAGCGAAGTTGAGTGGCTGAGCTGCTTTGTGGAGCTTGATATTTAATCCTTGTTTTAAGGTCAGTTCCTTCCTTCCAGTGAGCAGTAAATCAGGAACTGGGGTCCTGTCTCAGCTTTCCGGGGCTGCAGCCCACATAGGTGGCGCTTACTGCATCACGGAGTAACTGCCCTAGGACCTCTCTCTGAAATGAAAACTTCTGTCCAAAGGGAGAGTATCTCCTGTTTCATTATAAATCAAGTTAATGCTGGTTCTTTGTCTTTAAGAAAATAACCTCTCTCCTCCTCTCAGCAAATTTCTTCCTCTGGGTCATGTGGTTCCTAACACATGTATTCTGGAGCAGTCAGAAAAGTATTAAACTTTAAAGATAAAACTATAGAGCCTGCACCTCATGAAGCAGCCCTCTGTGGGGCCGCTGCTGCGCCTTGGGAGCTGCCCGTGTCTTCATCCTCATGGTCCTCACCCCTGCGCTGGTGGGCAGTCTCACTGTCCTCATATTTAGCTAAGGAGATAGATGCTCAGAGAAGATGCATTTTCTGCCCAAGATCGTGTGATATTGGAGGTAGGATTCGTACCCATGTTGGTCTGACCCGAGAGCTCCCCATCTTCCTATCTAAAAAAAAAGCATTATCTAATTTTTAGTGCTATTTTGCATATATACTCCAATTTAAATACTGTGGCATTTTCTCTGATGGTCATGTCTCATCACTCTGCAGACCCAGGAAGATTATCCATCTTGTATATATCAGAGACCCGCCCAGGGCTTACAGATAAAAGGGCCCAAGTCAGGAGTAGAGCACAGGACACCTGGCTTCTAACCCCGTGTCCTTCTCCTACGATTCACACCATTTCATGACCCAGATAAGGAATTTTAAACCTAATGATTAAGGATTAGGTGAGAGGCAGGTGGGGAAACTGGAGGCATCCCAGCTGCGTCTGGCGTCACTCAGCATAACTCCCAGAATTGTTCCTTGGTTTCTAAGATCCAGCAGTTAGCTCCCACAAAATGCTGATATATTTGATAGAACCTGAGAAGCGGATATAGGATCCTGGAAGCAAATTTCATTTATTTGACTTTATTTCATTTTCCTTCTTACGTTCACCAGCTTGTGAGTAATGACAACTCCCAGAGAATGAAAAACAGCTTTGCTTGGCAGGTTCTCGATGTATTTCCTTATCCATTTTACCTTTTTATATTTTCCTTAAAAAATGCTTTAATACATTTATTGCACTAATGTAGAGTCCCCAAATCACCAACTGCACAAAATGGTATATAGTGTACGTTATGCAGCATTAACTGTGAGTGACTGAATTGTCCTTCTCTCCCCGGACTCTTTGTATTCATCCAGGAACCAGAGCAATCAGGAAAGGAAAATAAATCATTTAAGAATTTAGACATAAAATGCATGTGGGGTTTGATTGGGGCCGACTTCTACAGTGGAGTTCAGACTGTAGTAACTAAGACTCCAGAGGGATGTGCGTGTCCCGCCATGTGTGGCAAGGCCGTGTCCCTGCCCGGTGGCGGTGCCGTGTGCCAGCTCCTCCTCTCATGTGTGAGCTGAGAGTCTGCTGACTCTCTAAACCTGTGTAATAGGTTCAGAGCTTCTAGGATCCCTGAAAGAAAAGGTTCAGAACACAGAAGGGCTGAGTGTCAGCTTTCTCTGCAGCTGAAGGATTAGGCAGACAAGTGAAGTGTTATATGGGGGGAGAGATCTGGGGGGGTTCTCAGATCGGGGAGAATGCAGGCTTTGAAGATGGAGGCCTGAATTCCAGTCCCGGCTCTGTGTTGCCACCTTGAGCACATTATTTTATTCTTCTGAGTCTCAGTATTCTTGTTAACATAAAACGGTGATTATAATAAACTTCCAGGGTTGTTGTGACAATTAAGGTGGTGCAATAAACTCACTGGATCACGAGAGGCCCTCAACAACTGGTGGCAACACCGCTGTGTGCCCCTGAGGGCACTGGGTGCCACAGTGAATGAGGCAGGTGCAAGTCCCCACCCTCATGGGACTGACTTTCTAGGAGGGACAGATCATAAACAAGATCTGTAAAGTATAGGTCATGAATTAGGTGCTGGAGAAAAAATAACAATGGGAAGGAAGATGAGTAGTATTAGGGGAGGCTGACGTTTTTGAATGGGAAGCTCAGAAAGGTCTCCTCCAGGAGCTGAGTGTGGATGAAGTCCTGGAGGAGATGCGGGAGAAAGTCAAGGTTCCCAGGGGAAAGCATTGCAGGTGGAGGGAACAGCCTGGCAGTACAGGCCCGTGGGGTGGGGGTGTGTCGGGCACAGGCCCCGTGCCACTGAGGGGCTGGTGCTGGGAGCCGCAAGAGGCGGAGAGGGAAGGAGGACCAGCCGGCAGGGCCATGAGTGAGCAGAAAGGACTGGTTTCTACTGTGGGTGGGAAGGGAGGGTCGCAAGGAAGGACATGGCCTGATCTCACTGGAGTAGCCGCAGATTCACAAGGTTTAGAGTAGAGCTGGGAGAAAGAGTCACGGCATTCGGTCTGCAGGGCACGGGCCCTGGAGAAGTGGAGCGGGGGACCAGTCTACACGCGTCCTCATTTAGACTGGGAAAGGGCTAAGACCAAGAAGAGAGACGGACCTGGCCTTATACCCCTGCAGGCCCTCGTCCAGCTGCAGGCCGGGCACACCCAGCTCTCCTTTTGTGCCTATGCCTGTGTTTTGAATATACTCCTGTCTAAGCACATATCACCCAGTATTATATTTATTTCTTCCAAGTTGGTTTCCCCGTACTTGTTCAGTAAGTGTTTGTTGATCGTCTATTATGTGCCTATCACCTATTAGGTATGATGTTAGGCGCTAAATATTCCAGCAATGTAAAAGACTGTAAGGAAATTCAAAACCAACCCTTTACATGTCAGGGAAAAAAAGAAATGAGTCATCAAAGCAAAATCAACTTAATCCTAAAGGTGTGGAGACATTTATAATTTACGCTCCAGGCCCTGGTGTGTGTACACACACCTTCTCTTTGGCTTGTTAGCTTAGAGATTTCCCACCCAAGTATACATAGTATGTTATCTGAAGTCATTTAGCCAGGGGACAGTCACATTCTTGGAATAAGTAGATTCTGTGCAGGTGAAATTGGACAAATAACGCCAGTGACCTCTCTAGCTGCTCAAGTATTGGTCCAAAGGTTTAAAGTAAAAGCTTCATTTTTTTCACAGAATCTTGTTGACACACAGTATCAGCAGGGCTTGGTGTTAGAAGAGTATAATTCTCGAGGGTACAAGTGAATCTTTCTAAGAGTAGAATATAAACATCTTAACACAATAACTAAGAAAATGACATAAAGGCTATGTTAACCAGTTTGATGAAAATATTTCAAATTGTGTATGAAAACACCACACTGTACCCCATGATTGCATTAATGTACACAGCTATCATTTAATAAAAAAAAAGAGTATAATTCTCTTTGATAAACAGTTCAAGAAAACTAAACTTTTTGTAAATATAAGTTTTTGAAGGTCATAATGGCTTTGAATACACCATGATACTTGATATGGACATGAGCTCTAAGCATGTAGTTGGCCTCAGTTCCATGTGGTTATGACGGAGCCACAGGGCAGCTCACTGGCTCAGTTTGTCATTTGCACCAGTAAACAGAGACCAGCTTGGATTAAGGCAATTCACAGCTTTGTTCTAGTCAATAGCTTCAACTACGCATGTATCTTGGCAACCAGGTTTATTACCTGAGTGGGTAGCAAATATCCAGTGACACTGGTGCTACCAAACAGAAACGTGAGGAAGGGCCAGCAGGGCCAGCAGCGGCAGAGGTGGCGGAGGGGCCCAGGCAGGTCCTAAGTCATTGCAAACTGGTGCAGGAGCCCTGATTCTGTTAACTGAAAGAGTTAAACTGAGGAGGTCTCCACTTCACCCCAACTGGCTCAATTCAAGTCTTCACTCAGCTTTTTGGAGTGAGCCCCTGGGTGAGTCTAGCACTAAGCAAACTCCCCAGGGCTCCTTTGATTGCCTGACTGCCTGGGGAGACTTGTTCATATGCACCAGTGTAAGCACCCTGTGGCTGGGCACAGTGGCTCAAGCCTCTGATCTCAGCACTCTGGGAGGTGGAGGCAGGGGATCTCTTGAGCCCAGGAGTTAGAGGTTGCTGTGAGCCAGGGCATTCTACACAAGGTGACAGAGTGAGACTCTGTCTTAAAAAAAATAATTAAACACCTTCAGAACAGGAAGAATCTAGCCTTGTTTTTCTGACTATGTGTTCTCTAACAGGTCTCAGTGAAGGTGATTTTTTAAAACAGAAAGATATAAAATGTATTAAATATACTAATGTAAATATACTAATGTGAACTCCAGGAAAGGAGGGAATACTGTGGTTCCTTCATTGCTATTTCCCCAGCCCTTGAGCAATGGCTGACAACAGGAGATGCTCAAAAAATATTTGTAGGATAAGGGTGGCACCTGTGGCTCAAAGGAGTAGGGCACTGGCCCCATATGCTGGAGGTGGTCGGTTCAGACCCAGCCCCAGCCAAAAAAAAAATACATTTGTAAGATAAATGAAAGAATTGAGTATGTTCACCAAGTTTTTGACCCCAAGAAGTCTAAAGCCTAGGAGAGCAGATAGGGCATGATCAGATATACCTGTGACACGGGCAGTGGCTGCAGCTTGTCTCAGGACAGATAGGAAACATCCAGAGGAGAGGGAGAGAGAAATTCTGTCTGGGCTGATAAGAAGAAGTTTCGTAATGAAGGAGGAATGTTTGGTGAAAGGAAAAAAGGAATAAAAAAGAATAAACTGGCCAGGTGCAGTGACTCATGCCTGTAATCCTAGCACTCTGGGAGACCAAGGTGGGTGGATTGCCCGAGCTCACTGAGTTTGAGACCAGCCTGCGCCAGAGTGAGACCTCGTCTCTAAAAACAGCAGGGTGTTGTGGCGGGTGCCTATAATCCCGGCTACTTAGGAGGCTGAGGCAAGAGAATAGCTTAAGCCCTTGAGTTTGAAGTTGCTGTGAGCTGTGACACCACAACACTACCGAGGGTGACATACTGAGACTCTGTCTAAAAAAAAAAAAAAAAAAAAGAAAGAAAGAAAAAGAAAAATTAAGGGTTTCATTTGCCCAAAGTGTGCAAGAAAGCTGACAAAATCAAGATTTGAAAAGAAAGAAACAAATAAACAAACAAAAA
The DNA here is from genome assembly GCA_963574575.1 of Galagoides demidoff. Lineage (NCBI taxonomy): Eukaryota > Metazoa > Chordata > Mammalia > Primates > Galagidae > Galagoides > Galagoides demidoff. The sequence goes on along the minus strand of CAUYQV010154675.1, from coordinate 32,794 downwards.
AAAGAAAATACAGGGTAGGGGCTTATGAAAAGTTCTAAAGATTTAATTATTAAATGAAAACCTCAGGACACCATGAATCATGGAGACAGTATAGAGCGATCTGAGAATCAAAACGTGTAGCAGGTACTAGGCTAAAACAAAAAAAAGAAAAAGAAAACGTGATGTAGGGGCCTAATCAATGTTTGCTAAATACCCTTTCAAAAAATCATCTCACAGCCCCCACTTACTTCCACTTTTTAAATGATTATTTTAATTGATTTTTTAAAAAGTAAGCATTTTAAACTTAAAATTCAGTGCAAAATGAAGAGATTGTAAGGAACTCTGTAAATACAAAAGGTTATAAAATATTTTATGAGAACAGTGGACCACAATGGAGCTCTTGATGGCACTTTTCCTCGGTGTTTGCCTTCGCGTGAGTCAGTCATGAGGACGGTACATAAAGCATACAAATGGGCTCTCTTGACTTCCTTTTTTAAAAAGAAGTTGATCATTTCCTAGGTCTCATTTCATTGAAATTGTTGGCAAATAATACAGAGGGGATTCAGTTGCACACACTGCAGCTTGAGCAGGGCCTAGCTCCAGAGCTCTTGGCTAGCACCAAGCCCGCCTGGCAGTAGGTGCTCTGTAAACCTTTGTTGAATGAAGGAACCAGCATTTTCTGAGAAGGGCCTGTAGGCAGAGCCCTGGGCAGGCATACCGGGCTAAGGAAAGGTGGAGTCATGACCCCAGTGTGCAAGAAGCTCACAGTTCGAGCTGGGGATGTGGGGCCTGAGGGTGGGGGCAGACAGAGTCATATATAGCTTTGCTGAAAGACAGGAATAAAGACGACAGCAGCACATTAGAATAGCATAAAAATAACAAATGATTCGATGTCACTTTACATTTATGTGCTGTTTTGTTCATTTGATTCTCTGAAAATAGAGGAAGGAGGGATTACTTCTTTAAGAACAGATTCCAGGGACAAGGGGGTAGGGTGGGTATTGATGGGGGTCTGAGAAAGCCTTGGAGGAACCTGGCCTTGAAGCATGATTAGTAATTATAGCCAACCGTCACTATGTACCAGCCCGGTGTAAGCACTTTATTTGCATGAGCTTCTTGAATCCTTACGACATCCCACATGACAAATACTATCATTTTACAGAAGAAGACCTGAGGCATAGGAAGGTTATAGAACCTGCTCAAAGTCTCACAGCTGGCCAGGTGCAGTGGCTCCTGCCTGTAATCCTAGCAACTTGGAAGGCTGAGGTGGGAGGTTGGCTTGAGGTCAAGAGTTTGAGACCAGCCTGAGCAAGAGCAAGACCCCATCTTTACTAAAAATAGAAAAAATTAGCCAGGGGTGGTGGCACACTCCTGAAGTCCCAGCTACTCAGGAAGCTGAGGCAGGGGGATCATTCGAACCCAAGAGTTTGAGGTTGCTGTGAGCTATGATGATGCCATGGCTGGCACTTTACAAAGGGCAGCAAAGTGAGAACATGTCTCAAAAAAAATAAAAGTCTCACAGCTAGTAAGTGACAGGACCATATAGTCTTGGCAAGTTTTTATAGTAGGTTCAAGGGTACAGAGTATGGGCAGAAATTCAGAAGGAGGCTCGGTGCCTGTAGCACAGTGATTATGGCGCCAGCCACATGCACCAAAGGTGGCAGGTTTGAACCTGGCCCAGGCCACCTAAGCAACAATGATAACTTAAAAAATAGCCAGGTGTTGTGGTGGGTGCCTGTAGTTCCAGCTACTTGGGAGGCTGAGGCAAGAGAATTGCTTAAGCCCAAGAGTTGGAGGTTGCTGTGAGCCATGACAGCACGTCACTCTGTGGATGGTAACATAGTGAGACTCTGTCTCAAAAAAAAAAAAAAAAAGAAAAAAGTAAAAGAAAAGAAAAGAAATTCAGAAGGAAAACCTGGCAGCTGATGTAAAGGCCGTAAAGTCAGTGTGCTCAGTGTGTGTGGAAGAAGCGTCTGTATGAGGGTGCAGGAAAGGGCCAGAGAGGCAGCAGGAGAGGACCATCCGTATAGGATGGCTAAATAGACAGGTCACATTATGTAGAATATTGTGCAACAAATGATCCAGATGTTATAGCAGAATATCTTATGAATGGAAATGTCTTTATGATATAGGATTTATGAAAACAACCGCTTGTACTTTTGAGATTTTACAGTAAGCCAGGAACTGTGCTGACCGAGTCATGTGGCTTACCTGTGGCTCCCCGCAGCTCTGCGAGGTCGTGATGTCCCACTTTAGAGAAGAGGAGGCTGAGGCTTAGAAAGAATAAATAACTTCCTCTTACTTAGTTTATCTGTTTTGACTCCTCAAACTCTTTACTACCTCGCTCTGTTGCCTAGGCTAGAGTGCCTGTCAGCTTAGCTCGCTCCAACCTCTAACTCCTGGGTTCAAGCGATCCTCCTGCCTCAGCCTCCTGAGTAGCTGCGACTACAGGCACCTGCCACCATGGCTAATATTTTCTATTTTTAGCAGAGATGGAGTCTCATTCTTGCTCAGGCTGATCTTGAATTCCTCTCAGAGTGCTGGGATTATAGGAGCAAGCCATCTCGCCTGACCCGACTTCCTCACTTCAATGCCTGTTAATTACCAAAACACATGTGAGGAGATATTATACTATGATCTCATTTTTATAAGAAGAAAAAAATGTATGAAATTCATAAGCCAAACTGTAACCAGTGGTTATCTTTAGACCATAACGTGGAGGAGGCAGTGTTAAGGCTCACTGTTCCTTTCCCTTTACATATTTCCTGTGTTAATCTCATCCTTTATCACACATTAATAAATAATGATTTAATAATAAATTGATAAATACTGTTAATAAATAATAAAATCATTAATTTAACACATTATTGCTTAAAATAAAACAGCTTTTATTTTTTAATTCATAAAATAAAACCTATTTTGTATATATTAAAATTATATATATAGTTATTTGGCCTATTTATAGACCCTAACACCTATTGAACATTTTTGAACATGTGGTCAATTCTGGACAGTACTTCATGAATAAAGAGAAATGGCTCAGGTTTTATTTACCCCCATTTTGTTTATTTTTCCCTTTCCTTCTCTTCCGTCCTTATCCACATCCCACCCTCTGACACACTACATCATTTGCTTGTTTATTGCTTTTGTTATCTGCTCCCCTCTCCTGAGCACCAGAATAGCAAAGCCTTCACCTGTTCGGTCCACTGTAACAGCCCAGGCACTTGGACAATTTCTAATGCCAAGTTACTGAATAACTTTATTAAATGAATAATGGCGTTTTAATAGACTATTTCTCAGAAGAATTCTAGGTCTATAGTCAAAGTTAGCGGCAGGTACAAAGATATCCCATACACCTGTACAGTCCCCCACAACCAACGTTCCCCACCCGGGTAGGACATTTGACTCAAACCTACCTTGACTGACCGTAGGTGGCACTTGGGGTACAGCCCATGGGTTTTCACAGTGTAAATAACATGCGTCCACCGTGACTGTTAGTGTGTCACGCAGAGCACTTTACCGCCCTGAAATCCTGTGTGCCCCGCTCTGCCTCCCTCCCTCCCCCCCCCCCCAGCCTTTGGCAACCTCGGATCTTTTTAACACCTCCCGGTTTTGCCTGTTCTGGCCACACACCCGGAATCGTGCAGCCCGCGGCTTTTCCAGACTGGCTTGTTCCTCTTCCCAATGTGCGTTCAAGTTTCTCCCAGGACAGTTTGTGGTTTGAGAGCTCGTTCGTTTCTTTTTAGTGCTAAATAATATTCCCTGTTCTGTATGCACCGCGTTATCCAATGAATGGCAATTTTAGGCCAGAACATAAAAAGCACTCAACTTTTAAGTTGCTCTGAGCCGGCTTTGGGAGCTGAAGATGTCCAGGGTAGGGAGATGTGGCCAGCGCCTGGGGTGGCGCAGTGTGTGCAAACCCAGCCGGCCCATCGGGGCTGGGGTCCGAGCACCGGCGGGCGGGCAGGGAGCGGGGCGAGGGGCTGCACTCCTGCAGCTCGCCCTCCGCGTGTGCACTGGGGGGACTGGGACGGCCAGACCGACCCGGCCGGACCCACGCTCACTGGGGGCTTTCTCGTCTCTCTCCGGGCAGATCCAGGAAGGGGGCAAAGCGGACTCGGTGAGCTCCAAGCTGCGGGCGGGGGACGAGGTGGTGCACATCAACGAGGTGGCGCTGAGCAGCTCCAGAAGGGAGGCCGTATCGCTGGTGAAAGGGGCCTACAAGACCCTGCGGCTGGTGGTGCGCAGGTAGGTGGCACCCGCCCGTCCCACCCCCAGCCCCCCACCGCCTGGGGAAAGAGCTCAGCTGGGTAGCTTGTCTTTACACCTCCCGTGTGGCTCCTTATGCCGTTTGTTACTTTTCCGTTTTTCTTGCCCATCCCGTGGGAGGTGAGGAGGAAGTGGGGTGAAGACGTGTCAGACATGGGTGGTCTTTGGAAACACTCGGGTCCCAGTAGGTACTGGTTTGTCAGGAATGACCTCACTGTACTTGCTAAATTTCTGGGCTGGATGAAAAGATCAGCTCCGTCCCAGGTGTGGTCAGCGCCCTGAGATGCTTTCTCCCCTGGGCCTAGAGAAACGCCTGGCTGGGAGCTTTAGGTGCCATCCAAGGGCCACCCCTACACCACAGCTTCCATCAAAATGAACCAAGTCCGTCTTTCATTTTGTTTTTGGTCTCAATTAGTGGTGTTTCCTCTGTTGGAAAAAGTTTGTGTTGTGATTGGTTTTAATGCCTTCCTTTAGGAGCTTTGTACTTCCAAGAACCAACTCTTGGTGCAGGGAATTATTTATGGAGAGGGGAGGGAATTGAATTTTTTTTAATTCTTATTATCAACCAAGCACTGTTTAGGGTGTTTTATATGTGTTAGCTCATTTAATCTGCAGGAGAGCCCACGAGGTAGTTATAGTTATCCCCACCTTGTAGGCAAGAGGTTAGGCAAGTTACTGAAGGTGGCAGGGCTGGTAAGTTGAAAAGCCAGAAAGGGTCTCAGCTTCCTGGTCCTGCCTCATCACCAGCTTGACCCACCAAGCCCTAGGCCCACACATTTTGTGTATTTGGATATTTCTTTATTAGCCATGTTTCAGGGGCCTCAGGTGGTGAGTAATGTTACAGTATTTGAGAATTTAAGTTGACTGGGACATTAAGAGTCATCAGTCAAGCCCCACCATTTCAAGTTGTGGAAAGTAGGCTGATCTTCCATCATGGAGGCCGTTTCCTCCCACATTTGTTCATGTCTCCAACATTTTCCCAAGTGAGCCCTTGCTCAGCTGCATGGCAGCTCTTCCCAGTCATGAAAACAGCCGTGAGTGTGGTCCCACTGATTCTCTGCTGCGTGCTGGGCTGTGTCCCGTATCTCTTCAGGGCCATGGACTGGAATTTGCTTCTCTGGGGTTGAGACATAGAGAGTGGCACAGAGCATAGGCACCAGAGTCAGATCAGACCTGGGTTCAGATTCCAGGACTGTCACATGCTAGCTGTGTGACCTTGGATAAATTACTTAGTCCATTAAAAGTTCAGTTTCCTGGCTCGGCGCCTGTGGCTCAATCAGCTAAGGTGCCAGCCACGTACACCTGAGGTGGGGGGCTCAAATCCCCAGCCTGGGCCCGCCAAACAACAATGATGGCTGCAACCAAAAAATAGCCGGGCGTCGTGGCGGGCGCCTGTGGTCCCAGCTACTTGGGAGGCTGAGGCAGGAGACTCACTTGAGCCCAGGATTTGGAGGTTGCTATGAGCTGTGATGCCATGGCACTCTACCCAGGGGGATAGCTTGAGGCTCCATCTCAAAAAAAAAAAAAAAAAAGTTCAATTTCCTCATCTTTAAATGAAGATTAAAATATCTACTTTCTGTCAAAATATGGAAACAATTTAAGTGTCCATGGAGGAATGTATGGATAAAGAAAGTGTGTGCATGTACACACACACACACACACACACACACAATGGAGTATTAACCCGCCATAAAGAAGGAAATCCTGGACAGCATGGAAATGGAGGACATTGTGCTTAGAGCCAGGCAGAAAGGTAAATACCGTGCGATCTGACTTATACTTGGAGTATCACAAAGTCAAACCCAAGAAGCACAGGACAGTAGTTCCAAGGGGGCTGGGATGTGGGGGGAATGAGGAGATGTTGGTCAAACTCTAGTTTTAGATGACTAAGTTCTGGGGACCTAATGTACAGCATAGTGACAACAGCTAATAATATTGCCTTGGTTTACTTAAAATTTGCTATGAAAGTAGATCTTAAGTATTCTCATCTCACATGTACACATGCGATGGTAATTGTGTGTTGGTTAATTTGATGGTATAAATCATTAAACAGTGTGTACGGATATCAGAGGATCACAGCATACACTTTGAAATATATGCAATTTATGTCAATTGTGCCTTAATAACACAACCCACTTTACAAGGTGATTGGAAAGATTAAACGAAATACTCCATGCGGTAACGAGAGATGCTGCTGCTGTTATTTATATGGTCATTGGCCAACTCTGCAGGCTCCTTTCTTGTGGGTCAAGATTTGAAGAAAGCACCCCATCATCTCAAATATGGTAGCTGATTTTCCAAACAGATGGGGAGAAAGGCCCTGAGCTATTAGGCTTGCTCCTTGTGTCCAAAAGAATGTTAAAGATTTTGGATTCACCTACATTGAAACCCAAAGCCCTACGTGAGAACACTGCCCTTATCTGTTGAGTACTGACAGTGAATCCACACTCCTGATGTGTTCTGATGGGACTCTGGTGACAGACTGACCTCTGGAGAGGGGCTGCTCTGTTTCCTGCCAGGGAGAGGGGTCATGTCACCTTCTAGCTGCTGGTGACGTGAAATTCGAATTACTTCTTCTTCTAGGACCTTTGGAAATAGACAATCCTAACCTTGAAATTTGGTCTTGTTATTTGCAAATTATGTGACCTTGGGCCTCTCTAAACCTCAATTTCCTTATTTGTAGGATGGAAATAATCATTCGGCCTCAAAAGGGCACCAGTATGAAGATTTAATACATTAAGTTTTAGTACACAGTGATTGTGCACTATTTGATCATGGTTATTCTGGATTAGGTTGGAGAGAGGCCTGTGGTAATCCAGAGGACAGTTGTCTTATTACCCAATACGCTGGCTGCCTGGTTATTCAGAAGCCCTCCCTTTAGTTTTCTTGGTGAATTTGTGCTGCCTGTCTCCTAAAATGCTGGGCTTTCAGGAAGTTGCCTATGTCCTTGATTCTTGGAGTGCTCTTGGTGGAAAAATGACCAGATACCCCAAAGTAAGGCAAGTGTGAAACAAAGTTTATTGAGGAAGAAAAAGATAGGTTTACAGAGCGAAAAAGTTTACAGAGCAGGGTGTGTTCACCACCGACGGTGAACAGCCTCCATTGCCAGGAGAAGTAGGCAAAGAGGTTATGGCTGTGGTTCTTTTTTATACTACCCCATCAGCCTGAGGCCACCTTGGAGCCGGAGTTAACAGCAGGTGCAGACCTCCCATGAGCCTCTTTGAGAGCGCCTAGGGGTGTGGACCACATGATAATTAGCATTAAGGCTGTGCTAGGTCACCTTCAAGACTCTCTTGCACCCATTATCAGGCTAGAGAGTCTTCTGCATCCTTTGCATTTGGCTCACTAAGTTCTGACTGCTGGATTTGTAGGGTGGTCCTTCCCCTCCAGGTGTGTGCAGTCATGTGGGACAAAATTCAGGTGGGCAGCACTGAGATGGAACCCGGGTGCCCCACCCTTTTCCCCTTTCCCTGGGAGAGCTGGATTCTAAGCTATCTACCTAACACATTTACCACTGTTAGGGCTGGTCCCCAACCTTACAGGGCTAGAACTGGGCATGACTGACCGGAAGCTTGTGGAATTTAGGAGGGTTAATTCACATTATCCAAACTCACCAGAAATGGAAGGATACAAACCTGTGTGCTAATGCACTCACTCATTTTAACAAAGACAACCAAGAGTGGCAGGTATCCCAAATGGACCCCAAATTAGCACGTAGTACTGTATCTCTAAGAAAATTAAACAGAAAATCGAATTATCGTCAGGAGCTTGTAGACTCAGAGTGAAGAGCGTGGGCCTGTGGGCACCAGTGTGTGCTGGCATCCGCCCTGACAGCCAGATGGCCTGGCTGCCCGTCAGGGACTTGCTGCCAGGCGGCCACACACTTACGTTGCATGGCCTCTGTGAGTAAGGGCCCTTTCCCCTGCAGACCCCAGGTAACCCTGCTGCCAGACCACTCTCTCCCTGTTCTTTCCCAACCAGGCCAAATCCCCTCTGACTGACACATTCTTTCTTTAGTTATGCTAATGAATTGGTGAGGGTACCGAGCAGTCCCCGCTCATTCTGCTTCTGGTGTGTGGGAAATAATTTGTCTCTAAAATGCCTTTTGAATGTGTCTTATCTCATCTATTATGTGTTAAGGTTTATAACTGAGCTTCCAGGGTCTAAGCAAAAGGAGGCTGTCTTTCCTTCTCTCGGTCCTAGTTGGTGGGGATTGTGAACTTGCCTCTGGAGACAGGACTGACTGTTCTCCCTACCTTCCAGAGATTCCTCCTCTGGGTCTGCAGGGCCGTCCCTTTCCTGGTGAGCTTTACCTTCATGCCTCCGTGCGCGCGCGCGCACACACACACCATCATCATCCTGATGGTTTGTTTCCTTCAATTTATTCATGATGGAGTGACTTACAATATTTCTTTTATTAGCTTTCTTTTTTCTTAAGTAATCCTTATACTTGTAAAATATTGGGGTGACGTCCTGGAAACATAATGAGGTAAAGGCTGTTTCTTGGAGGAATCATTTGTGTAGTAAAAATTATGTGTCAACAGCCTTGGCTGCACCTGCCTCTTTTCCCCATCAAGTTGTTTTGGGTGTGTGAGGGCAATGCCTCTGTCAGCCTTCCACCTCCCTCGCAAAAATGCCAAGAACGCACAGCAGAGTGGTGGTGTTTAGTTTGGGGGTTATCTTGCCCAGTGACCAAAAACAATCAAAAGTAGAAACACCTTCTTAAAAGGCTACAGTGGCAAGAGAAACGCCAAGTCTCCAGTGAGTTGTGGGTCAAAGACTTTCAAAGATCTGCTGACCCATAAAGAAGGCAGAGTTTTGCCCTGCTGGGAGGAGGGAGTGAAGGAGCTGGTGGGAGCTGCTGGGTGCACAGAGGAAAGGCTTACAGACAGTCCTGGATAAATGGAGAAGAAATGATAGAATAAGAAGTGGGTCAAAGAAAAAAACCCTTCAAAAGGAAAACGAAAGTCTCCCTGTTACAAGAAAACCTTTGGAATGCAAGATCAGTACAAAAGACGTTAATTAGGAAAACGTGGACACAAATCAAAAGTCAACACTCCAGATTCCCACTGAAACCAATACAGACTTTATTTGGCAGATGTGCATAAAATACTTGTGGGCGGATCAGGCAATCGTTAGGAATGGTTCACAGACAGAGGAGAGGATCTTCAGGTTTAATTTAACATCTCTGAGAGTGATGCAAGGTGCTTTTATTATAGGAAATGCTCACTGCTGTTCATAGATATGAAAAACTTAAATTAAAAATAGGCAGCTGGTGGGGTATGATGGCTCCTGCCCGTAATCCTAACACTCTGGGAGACCAAGGTGGGTGGATCACTTGAGCTCAGGAGTTTGAGACCAGCCTGGCAAGAGCGAGACCCCATGAGCTATGATGCCATGATACTACCCAGGGAGACAGAGTTAGACTCTGTCTCAGATAAGTAAATAAATAAATAAAATAGGCTACATTTCCCCTCCAGAACAGATTGTTGGGGTTAGTTGCTGAGTATTCAACTACACACACATTTTTACCCTGGGTTCAGACTGTCAGGATGCCATAACAACCAGGGAGTCCTTAATACCAATTCTAACCTTTTCCCCATTTTCCTTGGCAAATCCGACCTCCCAACCTTCTGCATCTCAAGGTACTGTTTTGGCCAAATCCTATCCTACTCCCAAATTTGACATCAGTGAATTTTTAATTTGTTTGCTTTAGTTTGTAGTTGGCTTAAAAAAAAAAAAAAAACAGGCTGGGCACCCGTTGCACAGTGGTTATGGCACCGGCCACATGTACCCAGGCTGGCGGGTTTGAACCTGGCTCAGGCCAGCTAAGCAACAATGACAACTGCCACAAAAAAAATAGCTGGGTGTTGAGTGGGCGCCTGTAATCCCAGCTACTTGGGAGGCTGAGGCAAGAGAATCACTTAAGCCTAAGAGTTTCATGTTGCTGTGAGCTGTGATGCCATGGCATTCTACCGAGGGACACGTAGTAAGACTCTGTCTCAAAAAACCCCCAACAAAACAAACAGATAAAAACTTCTGTATATATTTCCTGGTAAAGGTTTTGTACTTTTTTATAAGGTTTAAGGAAGCCATACAAAAATGAAAGGGTGCACGAGGGGCAGGTATCTACGGCCAGCCCTGAGACTGCCCGGGGTTGAGGGCTGACGGGGCAGGTCTTTGCTCTGTGACCTTGGGCAAGTCATTTAATCTGTCTGATGTTTACCCTCTAAGATTGTTGAGGATTAAATAAGAAATACATGGGTACAGTATTTAGCATGGTGATTAAAGTATGAAAGCATGGAAAATAAACTGCATATTTGTTCATTAAATTAGCAGTCTCCAGCCTTTTTGGCATCAGGGACTGATTTCCTGGAAGACAGTTCTCTTCCCACAGATGGTGTCAGGGGAGTGGTTTCAGAGGGATTCGAGCACATCACAGTCATTGTGCACTGTATTTCTATTATTATTACATCATAATATATAATGAAATAATTATGCAGCTCACCAGAATGTCGAATTGGTGGCAGCCAGGACCTTGCTAGGGCTCCTAGATCCCGCACATGCACAGTTCACAGTAGAGTCTGTGCTCCTGCGAGACTCTAACTCCTCCTGGATGTGGCAGGAGGCGGAGCTCAGCTCAGAGAGTGATGGGGAGTAGCTGTGAATACCCTTTACTAGCTCTCCTGCCGTTCATCTCCTGCTGTTGGGCCTGGCTCCTAACGGGCCATAGGGGTTGGGAACCACACGATTAAGTTACCTCTTTGAGAAGTTCTACCTAATCTCTAGAACACAGTATTTAAATATGAGGGAAGGTCTCACTTAATGGGAAGACTATGGTGAGAAAGTCTCTTTCTGGGCATAAGAGAGAGCATGTCTGATTCAGAGCAGAAGGTGGGGAAAAGTGAGCCCATTTTCAAAGTAGAATCCTATTACTAAAACTCTTCACCATCTCTGCAAATCTGATACTGCCTTTCCCCTCCCTATTAATTTATTGAACTGACATATTAAAAGGGAATATTTATTTTATTTTATTTTTTGCAGTTTTTGGCTGGAGCTAGGTTTGAGCCCACCACCTCTGATATATGGGGCCAGCGCCCTACTCCTTTGAGCCGCAGGTGCTGCCCAGGGAATATTTATTTTTTAATTGACAGAATATGTGTGTGCAATAGTAACAGTAGATCGCATTTTACGGACAGAAGGGAGATGGAAGAAGAAAGAGGGTTGAATGGGCTCAGCACCTGAAGTATAGTGGTTATGGCACCAGCCACATACACTGAAGGTGGCAGGTTATATAACCCAGCCAGGGCCAGCTAAGCAACAATGACAACTGCAACAACAACAAAATAGCCAAGCGTTGTGGAGGGTGCCTGTAGTCCCAGCTACTTGGGAGACTGAGGCAAGAGAATTGCTGACGCCCAAGAGTTGGAGGTTGCCGTGAGCTGTGACACCAAGGCACTCTACTCAGGGTGACATAGTGAGACTGTCTCAAAAAAAAAAAAAAGTCTCAAACAAAAATCTCCAAAACAATAAAAACCAGATAAGCTTATTCTTAATTCATCTAGGAAAGCATTTTAATTGAAAAGGCAGTTCCCCACTGACCTTGAACATCTGTAGGAGTTCAAAGGAAAAGCCCTGCACTGAGGGCATCCAGCTAGTTTCTGCATCAGCCTCTGGAAAAAACCCTGCGGCATCAGCAGCTGCTCCCCCTCCCCACCCACCATGGAAATGGTGAGCAAATTAAGTTCTCCCAGACCCTTGGGCCCACACTCTTCTCAAATGAACCTGCCCACATTTCTGAGGGTTAGCAGAATAGTGTCTTTTTATAAATGGGTGCGATGACATGATTGGAATGGAATGGGATGGCTGACTCACACACGTGCTCCCTTCGTGTCAGATTCTGCAACCTTTTATTTCTGGATTGAGTTGCAAAACTGTAACTTGCCCGGGATTGGCAAGTTGATGATCTTGGAAGAAGTATCTTGGAATGAATAGTGCTTTTGAAGGCCTTTTAATTTAAAGGATATAAAATTAACTTTAGTAACTGTAAATAAGAAGGATTGTACAAATCAGTTCCTTTTCTATCTCATGGTTGCAATTTACAAATGAAATAATTTCTTGGAATATTATTACTCCCCCCTGCTCACATCCTCCACACTGGTTTGCTCCCCCCCCCCCACTAGTCTCTGGCCTTCATTCCCTGAAAAAGCATCCATATTTTTAATGCAGCTTACTCTGATTAACCACCTGCTGTCCCTTTTTAACTATATCAAAGCAGTTTAAGGAAACAATTTATTAAAAGTTTTCAAAGCAAATTGAGCTGAACTCAGTATTTTTAAAGCAACAAAGTTTGAAGGGAGGGTTGGAACTTTTTTAGACATAAAAAGCATCTTCTCTTATAAATTGACAACCTGCAAAGCAGATTGTGCAGCACAAGGCGCCAGTGCTTGGGTCTGAAATCGCAGACGGCGAGGAGGGCACCCCTCGCCTGGATTCCAGCGTCAGTGACGCACGTTCTGGCCGTGGTACCCTGGCAGGAACCCAGCTCTCTGAGACTAAGTTCATTCTTAAAATGGAGGAGAACAGTAATAATAGCTTCCATACTGAGTTGCTGTAAGGATAAAAGAAGATAATGTGCCTGAAAATGCTTCATTGTCATAAAATATTAAGTCATTTCTCCATAAGGAGCTTCTGTTGTGAGTTTCAAATCTTGGGAAAACTTAACCTGACTGCCGTTTCCCCATAATTATTCTACTTGAAAGCACCAATTTGACTCCTTTGTGCAAAGAGAACATACATGTTTTAAAGCTTCTGTTTTAACCTTTTTTCCTAAGAGGAAATCTAATTTTAAAGGATGGGAATTTTGGAAAAAAGACCATATTCTCTGGAGAACCTAAGTTCAAAGAGTTCTGATTCTGTAACTCGTGGGGCTCACTGTGAAAGGCTGAGCTGGGGAAAGGGCGGCTTGGCATGCAGGAAGGGCAGGGGTCTCTGCACTTCTGTGCATTTTCATCCTAAGGACTCATCAGATGAACTGTCCTGGGGTGCAACCACAGCATGAAAGCCCACCGCCACCCCACTGGGCAGCGGCAGCGCTCCCTGGGGGAAACTGTGATGTCAGAAGATAACCATCCAACAGGCAGGCGGCAGGAGTGACGGCAAATAGGAAAGGTACCGTGGATTTTTTTACAACCAATTACAAAACCGTTCTTGAAGCTTGAGGCACTCACCTGTGTGCACACCTGTGGCCTCCTCCACCTCCCCTGGACCAGAAGCCAAATGAGAAAGATTTTTGTGCCATGTACATTCTAAGAACTGTCCTTCAAGACATAAAAAGGAGCCAGCTGCTGTGCTGTGAGTTTAAGTCCGGTATGGAGGTGCATGGGAAGCAGAGGGTCCACACCAAGCGCCCTCGGGGGATAGCAGGGGAGCTGAAGTGGCAGCCAGCAGCAGGTTGCAAAGCTCTGTGACAGCTGTGTCTGGAGCCTCCGATATTGAGTGCGACCTCTCACCTGCACTCATCCCATAGCCTCCCCACTGTCACTCGTCCTGCTGTTCTCTTCTTTGATGTTCTTAATTTGGGCAAAAGGCTGACACATACCTGGGATGTGAGTACACGTCCCACTACAGCGCAGTTGCAGCCCATCTTACGACCGGGATCACTCTTCCCCAGAGGGACATCGGTATGACTGAGGCCTGTGGTAACCTCCCCTCTACACATTTTTTCCACTTGAGCAAGTGGTTGAGAGCAGGGGAAGGAGGCAGCTGCAGTGGCCTCTGACCCTCAGGAACTTTTCCAAGAGGCCTGGCACCAGGGGAATTTGCTCAGTATGCTTTGAGGAGGTATTTCAATCCTGCTGGGACCATTCTTAGAGCAGGTTTTGGCTTCCCTGGAGTTCTGGGCTTGAATGTCACTATATAGAAGTCCAGTATTTTATTTCCTCACCAGTTGTTCCTTCCCGTGGAAAATTCCTGTAACATATTATTAGGTTTCCTGAAAGGTATGCAGTAAGACTCCCTTACTGTAATGAGAAGAGGGACATTTTTGCCTGTAGCACATAATGGTAAGCACTATTTTTATTCACTGGGTTACATATGCTCACTGGCTATGTGCTAAATACCAGCGCCCCAGAAAGGAATGCCCTATTATTTCCCGAGGAAAGAGGTTTGATGATGAAAGACTTCATTGCATTCTTGGGATGATATGGCTTTATATCAGAAAAATGTATTCAAAGTAGGAGTCACCACTCTATACCTACCATTAAAAGAATGGCACTCAAATATCTGTCTGAGCCTTTGGAATATGAGGTCTGAGTTCTGAGATCACACAGAAGTCATGGTGGAATTCTTTCCTTCAATTCTAAATGTGGATGCATCACCAAGAAAAATACATTTGGATCATTGCAATTTAAAATATGAACCAAGGCCAGACATGGTGGCTCACACCTGTAATCCTAGCACTTTGGGAGGCCGAGGCCAGTGGATTGCTTGAGCTCAGAAGTGGGAGACCAGCCTGAGCAAGAGTGAGACCCCATCTCTACTAAAAATAGAAAAACTAGCTTGGCATTGTGGCAGGTGCCTCTAGTCCCAGCTACTTAGTAGGCTGAGGTAGGAGAATCATTTGAGCCCAAGAGTTTGAGGTTGCTGTGAGCTATGATGATGCCATAGCCTCTACCCAGGGTGAGAGAGTGAGACTCTGTATTAAAAAAAAAAAAAAGAAAAGAAAAGAAAAAAAATACAAACCAAGCATCTGGAATCTGCTATGTGGATGAAAAGAAAAAAAAAATACAAACCAAGCATTCTGTATCCTTGAAACACACTGGCTTAAAGGAGCTCCATCTTCAATTGGGCTAAACGTTGGAATTATGTAGGGAGTTTAAAAACAACAACAAACTGATGCCTGGGTCACACCTCCGGAGATTGATTTAATTGATCAGTGTAATTGATACGGAGTATATCCTGGCCATGGGAATTTTAAGAAGCTCCCTGAATAATTCTAATGTTTAGCTGTCTCGCACAGTTTGAGAACTAGTGGTGGTGGGATGTTGGGTTCTTTTGTTTGTTTGTTTTGTTTTTTAGACAGAATCTCACTCTGTTGCCCAGGCTAGAGTGTCATGGTGTCAGCCTATTTTCCAGCAACCTCAAACTCCTGGTCTCAAGTGATCCTCCTGCCTCAGCCTCCCGAGTAGCTGGGACTATAGGTATCCACCACCATGCCTGGCCCATGAATACAAAGGGGAAACTATATTCATTTACTTCGTCAGTCCCTGATTTTTCAGAGTCACACTTGGGCTAATCACACTTGGGATGGCCTTAGCATAAGCCCCTCATTTCTTGGGAGTGAGGGGTAGAGAAATGGTCTCTGAAAAGCATCTTTAAATAGCACCTTCCATATACCCTTAATGGAAAGTGAAATCTTTGAAGGTCCTGTCCAGGATTCCATCCGACCTGAGATGAACCATGGGGTTCTTTTTCCTTTGACCATTGGTCACCTCTGGCTCGGTGCCTATAGCTCAGCAGCTACAGCACCAGGCACATACAGTGGAGCTGGCAAGTTCAAACCTGGCCCAGGCCTGCCAAACAACAATAACAATTATAACCAAAAAAATAGCCAGGCGTTGTCGTGGGTGCCTGTTGTCTCAGCTACTTGGGAGGCTGAGGCCAGAGAATCACTTAAGCCCAAGAATTAGAGGTTTCTGTGAACTGTGATGCCACAGCACTCTACCAAGGGCCACATAGTGAGACTTTGTCTCAAATAAATAAAGAAAGAAAGTGGCTACCTCCAATATGTATTTATTACCACCTGTCTCTCCATGCTTCTGTTGGGTGTCTTAGCATGTGGCAGCTTTGGAAAACATGGTTAGTTTGTAAAATCATAGCTCTAAGATCATTCTCTTTGTGCCCTGGCTCTGTGCTGAAATGTTTCTTCACCTGCCTCCTTTATCCAGAGGCCTGAGTGGCTCTCTGTCCACCAGCTGCCAGGGGGCTTCATACAGTTTGTCAGAATGTCAGAAAAAGGCCACTTTTCCACTCCCCTCTCATTCTGCTGTCAAACTCTTGATCTGATCTTGCTGAGTGGCAGGATGTGTGAAGCCATACTTGGGGGGTGGTTGCTCGCCTAGTGTGTTTGTTGTTTATGTAGGAAGGTCGTTAGGTTGTTTTCATGAAGACTCTGCGTCTAAGGATTCTTTGGAATGTTTCTTGAAAGGCGTCTCTTGGGATTCAGCCATTGTTATTTATTGATTGTAAATAAGTAGGGGCCCACAAACCTGGACGCCCAAGACAATCTTTTGTGGATTTATCTCAGACGACATTTTTATAACCTTTTGTCCTTCACCCTCATGACTTAAAGGATTAAACGATGAAAGAGAATCCTTGTTTCAGACTAGTGGGTGCATGTTACTGAAAGATATTTTTTTTTAGCTAAAAGTTTTTATTCCCCTCGACTTGCTCCCCCTCTCCCTTCAGGCATCTGTGCAAATGTCAGCCTTGCCTACACCACAGGATGAAATTGTAGCCCCCTTCCTGCTGGGTCCCTAATCTTTATTTTTTAAGTAGCTCTCTCACACACACATTAGAATATAAGCTCTCTGGTGGCTGAGATTTTGTTCAGTGCGGTCTCCCCAGTGCTCAGAATGGCTCCTGGCATACAGCCCCTGTGTGCAGAATATCTGTGGGTTGAAAACAGAGGCGGCGCATTGGGGCCATGTGGCGTGGTGGGCAGGAGCAGCGGCCCTGACCCAGGCTGCCTGCCTGTGCATCCCAGCTTTTCCACCTGCTATCGAGAGCCCTTGGCCAAGTTACATGACTTCTGCCATTGTTTCATCACTTGTAAAATGAGGATGATAATGGTGCCTCACTCACTGGAATAGTAGTTGTATGTGAATTTTGGCTGTTCTCAGTCATATCATTAAATGGGTTAGTCCTTTTTCCTGTGCTGAGAGTTTATTGGTCCAGCAGGCTGGTCTCATCCCTTGCTGTTTCTCTGTTCCCTGAGGAAGGTGGTCAGTATTCTCGTCCCTGAACTGACCTCGCCTTTCACCTGTTTCCCCCACCAAAAGATGATCATATCTATGGGGATTTAGCTCTGTGCAATGGGATCCACCTAATTTCCTCTCGCCTTTGAGCCTCTGTGACTCTTCTTTGGAAAACAGTCTATCTTTGGGGGTGCGGTCCTGGGAACCCACTCTCAGTCTATCTTTGGGGGTGTGGTCCTGGGAACCCAGCTCTCAGTCTATCTTTGGGGGCTACAGTCCTGGAAACCCAGCTCTAGAGCAACTTCCATGGCATGACCACCCTTTCTTGTGCCCTGGCTGCCCCCAAGCCTCACTGGAATAAGTAGCCTTTGGAGTCTCCGTATTACTTGCGGGTTTGGGTTCATTTCCAATACTCCACCCCCACTGCATGGGGGGGTCATGCCACAGTGGTCAGGAATACTGGCTCTGAATCTGACAGAACTTGCTTTGCAACCCTGCCTGCCCTATAAGCTCTTGGCCAACTGACTTCAGATCTCACCTTTTTTTCTTCTTCCCTCCCTCCCTCCCTGCCTACCTTTTTTTCTTTTGACAGAGTCTCACTTTTGTTGCCCTGGGTGGAGTGCTGAGGCATTACATAACTCACAGAATCCTTAAACTCTTGGGCTCAAGAGATCCTCTTGCCTCAGCCTCCTGAGTAGCTGGGACTACAGGTGCCACCATAATGTCCGATTAGTTTTTCTATCTTTAGTAGAGACAGGATTTGTGTCTTGGTCAGGCTGGTCTTGAACTCTTGAACTCAGGTGATCCACCACCCCAGCCTCGCAGAGTGCTAGGCCTAAGGTGTACCCCACCTCTCACTCTTCTTCCCTGGAAAGTAAAGACAACTATTTCTATTTCTTTTTTTTTTTGAGACAGAGCCTCAAGCTGTCGCCCTGGGTAGAGTGTTATGGCATCACAGCTCACAGCAACTTCCAACTCCTGGGCTTAAGTGATTCTCTTGCCTCAGCCTCCCAAGTAGCAACACCCGGCTATTTTTTAGTTGTAGTTGTCATGTTGTTTGGCAGGTCTGGGCTGGATTCCAACCCGCCAGCTCTGGTGTATGTGGCTGGTGCCTTAGCTGCTTGAGCTACAGGCACCAAGCCACCATTTCTATTTCTTATGGAAGTTGTGGGAATAAGGACAAGTCTGAAGAGAAAAAAACCTCAGTCCTGGGTTTGGTGCACTGTCATGAAAAATAACATTAATTTCGTTAGTAATTTCAGTAGCAGGTATTGAGCAGGTGCTGGTGCGGGTCCTCAGCAATCACACGCTGACTGAGCCTCAGCCGTTTCCACCCTTTACTGAGGGAAGTGGCTCTTCCCGGCCAATGGCTATTTTATGGCCCCAAAGCCCCGAAGATATGGATAAAAGAGCAAGATCCAGCAGCAGGGACTGGATGTCTCACTTGCCAGTGAGAATTAAACCACAATTAGGCACAAATCAAATTTTTCTGGAAGAAAAATGGAATAGGAAGAGGTGGCTTGCTAACAAGTGTGGATGTGGAAGGACTTTAGCAGGGGGAGGGAAGGGGTCGGCAAAGCTCCTCTCCTGAGGTCCAAGGCGGTCATTTAGAGGAACTGCTGCCTGCAAAGTGACACACCCAGAAACGAAAGGACTTAGGTTACAGGTGCAGCAAGCCACAGAGTGAGAAGTCTGCTTTCCCAATACCACGTGGGCTGCCTCAGGGTACACACTAGTCTAGAAAGCTCCGAAAGCCAGCATGCTTTTTCCTTTAATTTTATGGCTTTTTCTTTCTCACTGATAACAGGAAACTGAAACTAATAATACTCTGTTTTCCCATCTTCCTTCTATCATAGTTTTTTTTTTTTTCCTCCAAGTGTGGATTTTAAACAACTGACATCAAAGCCAGCTGTGGTGCCTGTTTAACATGCAAATCCCTTGTACCTATTCCTAAATCAGACTCCCTGGGGGAGGCCTGTTTTTTAACATACTTGCCAAGTAATTTTTTTTTTTTTAGACAGAGTCTCACTCTGTTGCTAAGGCTGGAGTGCTGTGTCCTTAACCTAGCTCATAGCAACTCAAACTCCTGGGCTCAAGCAACCCTCTTGCTTCACCCTTCTGAGTAGCTGGGCCTACAGGCTGCCTGGCTAGTTTTTCTATTTTAAGTAGAGTCGGGGTCTTGCTTTTTCTCAGGCTAGTCTTGAACTCCTGAGCTCAGGTGATCCACCTGCCTCAGCCTCCCTGAGTGCTGGGATTATAAGTGTGCCATTGCCAAGTGATTCTGACACCTGTGACCCTGGCGGCCTGCAACCCTGGGAGATGTGGACAGGCCCCTCTGGCTGGGCGGGGCCTACCCTAGGTATCTTTCCTGTGTCAGCCCACATGAGACACAAAAGGATGGGCTCAATGTCAACCTGAGCAATTCCGTGGTTATTTTTGAAATGAAAGTCTCCAGACCTGTGTCTTTCCTTGGCCTCGATGAGTAAGTAAAGTTCAAAATTCAAATTCACAACCTCGAATAAACTTTGGAGGTGGTTCTTATGTTCTCGGAACTCCTTTAGAACACATTGTAGAATGTTTTAGCACACAACCCAAATGCACAGGACGGTTTTTAAAAAGGCAAACGAGAAACCCCAATAGTTTGCAGCCTCCCTCTTTCCAAGGGCATAGCAGCCTGCAGCAGTTTCTAAAAATAGAGCTTTCTGATGCAGGTCACTGAGCAGGAATGGCTTCTGCGTCACTCTGTTTACACAGTTTCACATCTGACACCTTCGTAACAACAGAGCAGACCTGATGAGGCATGAGGACCCACATGGGTCTGTGGGAAATCTTGGTCAAACACATCAGGAGCTGCTGGGGAGTGCTGGGCGGCGTCCCAGCAGGAGCCAGCGCATCAACCTTTGCTTCCCACTTCTTCCCCGCCCTTCCATCACTGTCTCAATGTCGGGGCAGAGGTCAAAATCTCTGCGTCACCCACAAGATACTAATGAATAGAAACATGAGATCAGGTTGAGGAGTCTAAGGTCCTCGCAGTGTTTTGTTTAATCTGCCTTGTAGTTTTCCTTTATACAAATTTACGGATTTATAAGGCATCATGTAGCTGTAACTGAAAATTTAATTTGGGGACCTTTCAATAAATGTTCAAAAAAGGTAGTTTTGATGTTCTCAAAACAGCCTTGAAACGGGAAGAGGCCTTTTCTTTCTCTGTAATAATTCATGTACATCCTCATGCCAGCCCCTACATGTATAGACTACGGGCATGAAAATTACAATTTGTTTGGAATTATCATTCTAAAATTAGGCCATGAGGAAAAGGATGGGATGCTTGGCTGAGATGACTGAAGTGGAACAGTGGTGTGTGGATTGAATGGGACCAAATTTAGAATACTACTTTTGATTTACAGATGAACCTACTATCTTTAAGTAAGTAATTTTAGTAAGCTCTCAAAATGCTTTGGGTGTGCTAAGCAATTTCAGTCTCTAATTCTCACAGCCCTGGAAATAGGCACTGTTACTACCCTATTTCATGGATAAGGAATCAGACTTTTGAGAGGGCAGACTTGCCAAGGGGACGCCTGTGTTGAGCGTGGATTTGAACTGCAGTCTGTCTAAGCCCAACTTTCACTCTGGTTTGTGTTCAGACAGCTGGTTTCCGTGCTTGCTTGAGCCCCTGCAGTGTGAGCCCCTTGCCTCTGCCCACCACCACAGCCTGCGCTCAGCCGGCGCTTGTATTTGCTTTGCTGTGAGAGAGTGCACACACCAGGGCCTTCTGTTTCCCCAGCAGCGTTGATCCGCATTCTCTAAATAAGTTAACCTTGGATCTTGTCTCGCCCATTTGACAGGAGCAAGTCCACCTGCCAAGAAAAACAGAAATGGGGAAACAGCACTGCAAGGAGAGAGAGGCCACAGAGGGCTTTCTGGTTTATTACGGCAGGTACTCGGCTGGTCTATGTTCCCTCCCTGTCCCCAAACTACTGAAACCCAACAGCCTGCTTCCAGCCAGGCTTGCTCTGTACTTCTGTAAGTGGTTGAACTGTCGGTTGAAATGTTGGAACATCCATTGTTTTGCAAGATAATATTTGAGAGTTTCAATAACATTTTATTCCAAATACTAGAAGTTTGATAATGATGTGGAGTTTAAGTACTAGACTTTCCAGTACTTACTCATAGGCCCAGAAGTCTTCTGGCCATTTCAGGACAGACTCTACACAGGCCAGATTCCGCTTCTGAATTAGGTAAAATTTGTCTTTCTGCTCAGTTACTACCAGCACTCTATCGAACCCTCTGGCCTCCCCCCTTCTTCTTTCAGCTTCCCCAGTCTCTCCTACCACCCTCTGGCTCAGACCTCTCCTCCCCAGGAACTGTTCCTGCACGTCTGTTTCTTTGCTGGTTTCTCATCCAGAGTTGCCTTTCTGTTTCTTACTCCCTTGGAACCTCACTAGAGGATTTGCTCACTTTTGTTTTTTTGGCCGGGGCTGAGTTTGAACCCGCCATCTCTGGCATATGGGGCCAGTGCCCTACCCTTTTGAGCCACAGGCGCTGCCCGATTTGTTCATCTTTGAAAACTTGGCTAAGAATAAATAGTAAATGTCCTTTGAGAAGAATACGTTCTTACACTAAGATAAAATGGGAATACTAAAGGTATTATTCATATCTTCCAAGGCGATTTTGCAGGTTACTAATATCTTCCCGTGAAGAAGTGAGCTCCCCATGGTGTAATCTCAATAATAAGCTGGATTCTGCTGTCCATGTGTAGATGGGGGGATCGTGCCCTTAGAGACCTTCAAGTCAAGGGCGGAAGGTGACCTCACAGGCTGCCATGGCCACAGCAACCCACACGTTCCAGAGTATCCTGAGAGCCCCGTGTGTGACCGACACGCCCTGCCAGGACTTCTCCCAGCGCTGTCAGCAGGGAGCCTCCATGGCCAGTGATGGTGGGCCGTGGAGGGAGGGGACGAGGACACAGCAGGCACTCTGACAGTGTAGGGTAAGGGCTTATTTCACAATTTTGGACATCCTTTTCCAGGGATATTGTGACTATTCAAACGTGAATATCCACATCTTGAATATACTGCAAAGAAAGTCGTCAGGAAGCTCTGCCTGTATCTCCGGTGGTGCCTGGGATCTGCCCCTTTGTAGGTTGCCCATAGGGAGACTTTGATCCTAAATTGATTTTTCTCTGTCACCCAAATGATTATGAAATATGAACACAAACTTGAAAACCCAATAAAATTGGGGCTTTATCATGCAGGCGTCTTCAGTCAGCACAATAACCAGGCTGTATATTGACTGAGCTGTGGGGGAAGTAGGTGGAACGGACGTGTGAGTAACCTTGTCACCCCACAAACACAGGTGATAGTAGATTACACGTAAGCTTGCCAGATTTAACAAGGCAAAATACGGGACACTCAGTTAGGTTCACATTTCAGATAAACAATGGCTTGTTTTTAGTAAAAGTAGACCTCCAGTTTCATCTATAGCCCTAGTCACATGACAATTTAGATAGACAGAAAAAAAAATGTGGGTTGCATATTTTATCTTCCTTGTAAACCTACTTCTGTCTCATCATCTGAGTAGCTCTGTAAGGCGATCTCCATCGCAGAGACAAAACGCTGCCTCGCTCAGACCCTGCCTTTTCTCTCCACTGCACAGCTCCTTTGCCAAAGTATCATCTTGGAGGTCAGGGCAGTGGTGAGTGCAGGCCTTCAGCACCACGTCTGCTGGTCCCTCGACTCTGACCACAGTCTTCCCGGTCACCGCTGGCCTCTGATGGTAACTCATGCAGCTGGTGAACCTGTGGTCAGCCTTGGCCTGAGTGATGCCCCTGGGATCACCCACGACCTCCCACTTGCAGACTCAGCCTCCACTCAGCTGCCCTTGGCCGCAGACACCTTAGCACACACCAAGTTCTCATCTCAGCAACCTGAGCCCCAGGGGCTGACACCAGGATCACTTCACTCTGCTCTATGTCTGACGTCTCAGATTCTCCCCTCTGACTGGGCCCTAGGCGAGAATTGAGTTGGGCCCTCTCCAGGGACTTTCTCCTAGTGTCAAATGGAGCAATGGAGCCAAGATTCCCTGAGTGTGGACGTTCCCCTCACTTATCTGACACGCTCTCCCTGTCCTGCCTGGGGCCAGAGGTGAAACCAGAACTTGGGTCTTGCAGCTGACTGGCCGTCCTCCTCTCCCTCTCCCACAGTTCCTCTCCAGGCCGGGCTTTCTCTTATTTCAGTGCTCTGTGCCTCCCTTCCTGCACAACTGTAGCCTTCCTGTCTTAGGTGGGAGGGCATCTTCTTTGCATTATGAGAAAAATTTGGTGATTAGCGTCCTCTAGCTTAACCTCGGACAGGTTACAGATTAAAGGTTTTTATAATGTGGTCAAGGTGTAGGACCTTCAAAGAAATACAAGTTCCCAGGTCTTGCTCTAAACCTCCAGAATCAGAAACCTGGGGTTTGGCCTTGCAATCCATGCTTTACCAAGCCCTTCTCTCAGCTCTGATAAACTAGATTACCACAGCATTAAATGTAATATTTCAGTGGATTCTCTCTCTCCCTTTCTACCAACCCCTCTCTCACCATTTTTAAACCTAAAGGCGTTTGAGACCAGAACTTGTTAAGAGGGCAAACACTCCCTCTGAATCTAATTGATTAACTTGCTAAATAAACTCAAAACATTTTGTGAGTTTTTAAAAAGGAATTTGTAGCCTTAAAAAGAAAGGAAATCCTGCCATATGTTATAACATGGACAAACCTTTTGGGCATCGTGCTAAGTGAAAAAAGACAAATACTGTATATGATTGCACTTGTGTGAGGGATGTCGAGTGGTCACATTTGTAGAGACAGAAAATAGAATGGTGATTGTCAAGGGCTCAGGGGAGTGGAGACTGGGATGTTATTGTTTAATGGATATAAAATTTCGGTTTTGCTGAAGAATTCTGGAAGTAGGACACACAGTGACATGAATGTCCGTAATGCCACCCAAGCGTACACTTACAAATTCATCAAGATTGTAAAGTTTGTTGTGCATTATTTCACTACAATTAATTTCTTTCTTTCTTTCTTTTTGAGACAAAGTCTCAAGCTGTCACCCTGGGTAGAGTACTGTGGTGTCACAGCTCATAGCAACCTCCAACTCTTAGGCTCAAATGATCCTCTTGCCTCAGCCTCCCAAGTAGCTGGGACTACAGGCACCTGCCACAACGCCCGGCTATTTTTTGGTTGGAGTTGTCATTGTTGCTTGGCAGGTCCTGGCTGGATTCAAACCTGCCAGCTCTGGTGTATGTGGTTGGTGCCCTAGCTGCTGAGCTATAGGAGCCAAGCCAATTAATTTTTTAAAAATAAATAATTAAATAAAAGGAATTTGGTGATTAAAGTAAAATAAAGCTATGAGTTAAAAACAGTTTAAGCAGTTGATTTGAAGAAGGGTCCCATGGCTACCTCAGCTGAATATTTATGGAGGCTAATCGTGGTGGTCAGGGTTCAGAACTGAATATTGAAATAGATGCTCCTGCTAAAAATTGGATATCTCACCAGATGTGATTGAATTTCTGATCTACCTAAAGTATAAGAAGAAGATGGGGAAATAGATGTGACTCTGGAATTCAAATAGGATAAGTGGTCCCAAGGTGACTGTTGAGAAAAAAGGTAAGGTGTACTTGGAATTTTTGCGTATCTCAAGCTAGAAAGCCCTCACAAATTAATTCCTGCTTATATCTTTCTCCATAAAAAGTATTGGTGAGTCATCAGCTTCTCCCCATCTGCCATGACCACAAGCCCCTGAGGAGGGCCTGGCTATTTGTGATGTTCACTCGGTGACCAGGATGATGCTTTCCTAAGAATAATGTGTCCACTTCCATCCATGTTAATAGAAAAGATGTAAAGTCTCCATATTTTGCAGTTTTTTGTTTTGTTTTGTTTTGGCCGGGGCTGGGTTTGAACCTGCCACCCTCGGCATATGGGGCCGGCGCCCTACTCCTTGAGCCACAGGCGCTGCCCATAGTCTCCATATTTTGTAATGGCTGAATAGTATTCCATGGGATACATATACCACAGCTTGTTAATCCATACCTGGGTTGGTGGGCATTTAGGCTGTTTCTACATTTTGGTGATTGTAAATTAAACTGTGATAAGTAGTCTAGTGCAAGTGTCCTTATGATACAAGGATTTTTTCTTCTGGGTAGATGCCCAGTAATGGGATTGCAGGATCAAATGGGAGGCCTTTAATCAATTTATTTCTTTCAAAATCAATCTTGTTGGACTGGGCACAGTGGTTCACCCCTGTAATCCCAGCACTCTGGAGGCTAAGGCAGGAGGATTGCTTGAGCTCAGGAGTTCAAGACCAGTCTGAGCAAGAGTAAGACCCCATCTCTACTAAAAATAGAAAAATTACCTGGGCATAGTGGTACATGCCAGTAGTCCCAGTTACGCAGGAGGCTGAGGCAGGAGGACCTCTTGAACCTAAGAGTTTGAGGTTGCTGTGAGCTAGACGGACTCCACGATACTCTCTAGTCAGGGTGACAGAGTGAGACTCTGTCTCAAAAAAAAACCAAAATCGGGGTGGCGCCTGTGGCTCAGTGAGGAGGGCGGCAGCCTCACATACCTACGGTGATGGGTTCAAATTTGGCCCTGGCCAAACTGCAACAATAAAAAAATAGCCAGGCGTTGTGGTGGGCACCTGTAGTTCCAGCTACTCGGAAGGCTAAGGCAAGAGAATCACCTAAGCCAAAGAGCTGGAGGGTGCTGTGAGCTGTGATGCCATGGCACTCTACTGAGGGCCATAGTGAAACTCTGTCTCAAAAAAAAAAAAACTAACCAAAATCCACCTTGTTAAAGGATGAATTAAAGCATCTTTAGAAAACTGCTCCAGGGTGAGTAAAATCACCAAACTTGCTATGCAGAACAGCTTCAAGACAGGTTCCCTGCAACTGCTTCACAACCCGGTTGCCACCTGTTAGCCCCTTTTACAGGAAATTCTGCAGCCACCACTGTTCTCATCCCATTTCTATGCTGTGCACATTCCTGAGAGGGAGAAACATCTTTAAACATCCAATTCTGCCTCCTGTCTCAGAAATGTATTTATTTTCATACAAGACAATGTTCTCGTGAGCCCTAGGAAATTAGGTAAATAAGACCTATGTTAATAAATGATAATGATATTTTCTTCCCTAGCCCCACTGTGGCCATTAACTTGTTTAAAATAAAGTACCTAAGGCCACGCCTGTGGCTCAGTGGGTAGGGCAAGGGCTGAGGGTGGCAGGAGAACCTGGCCTCAGCCAAACTGCACTAAAAAAATAGCCAGGTGTAGTGGCAGGTGCCTGTAGTCCTAGGTACTCAGGAGGATAAGGCAAGAGAATTCCTTAAGCCCAGGAGTTGGAGGTTGCTGTGAGCTATGACTCCAAGGCACTCAACCGAGGGCGTTAAAGTGAGACTCTGTCTCTAAAAAATAAATAAATATGGTACCTAGGAAATAAACTTCAGCTTTTTTATTTTTTATTTTTTGAGATAGAGCCTCAAGCTGTGGCCCTGGGTAGAGTGCTGTGGTATCACAGCTCACAGCAACTGCCAACTCCTGGGCTCAACTGAGTCTCCTGCCTCCACCTCCCAAGTAGCTGGGACTACAGGCGCCTGCCACAATGCCTGGCTATTTTGTGGTTGCGGCTGTTGTTTGGTGGACCCGGGCTGGATTCGAACCTGCCAGCTCAGGTGTATGTGGCTGGTGCCTTAGCTACTTGAGCCATAGAAGCCAAGGCTAAACTTCAGCTTTTACTACTCCCCCATCCTTGTAACATAAATTGTGAAATTATGGTTGGATTCTAAATCAAAAAAGGCTTATTATACCCCTGGTTAAGAAAAAAAGTGTGTCGCATTCCTGTGAAAGGATTAAGAAAATGCACCAGTTACTGGGCAGCGCCTGTAGCTCAAGGAGTAGGGCACTGACCCCATATACCAGGGGTGGTGGGTTCAAGCCCGGCCCTTACTGAAAAAAAAGAAAGAAAGAAAAGAAAATGTACCAATTACTGATATTATGGGGAGGCCAGGTAGTACATTGGAAAAGTGCTTTGGCTTTGGAATAGCCCTGCCTTTGAATCTAGATTTTTTGATTAGTGGCAGTATAACTAGTTACATAATCTATGACACACCCAATTTCCTTTAGCTATATAGTTGGAAGAAATTTTATCTAAATTCGTATCTCTGGGGATTTTTGTGATGCTTAGCTGAGATATTCAATGCAGTGTGGTAAGTAAATACATGGCATATGGTACCTGCCCAGGAGACGGTGGCTGTCAGAAAGAGCAGGTGTGTGAAAGCGTTGAGCCCAGAACCAGAGAAGCTCTTGGCTGAGTTTGTGGACCCCGCTGTGGGGCTGAGTTTACCTTCCCTCCCTTCAGTGGTACCTTAATTAATTTTAACATGGTTTTACTTCTTTCAGACCTGATGGAACTCTATCTGTCATCAATTTCTCATGCTTAAAAGTTGAACTAGGCAACCATAAAAACAAGCAAAGCTAATTTATGATGAAGGTCCAAAGTTGGGCGGGGGGAGGCTGGAATAAGCTGGAAAGGTCTTGATGGAAACTTACGTGGGTTCTAGAAATGCTCTGTGTCATTTTTACTCTTTCTATAGATTAAGACACTTTACACATTCTGTGTATGTTACACCTTGATGAAACTTCTAAAATGATCTGGACTGGGTGTACATAAGGATCACAAGGGCTATATGTACCAAATCCACTATTAAAGTTCATCAATTTTCTTGTTAAAAAGGCAATTTGGTGAATTTAATAAAGTCTTTTGATTGCTAGAAGTTAAAAACTGTATCTTACACAAGTATTTGGCCTATGGATATTTGTTTAATCCACGTATAAAATCTGGAAGTTATACATGGTCTGGATTTTGTTTTCTAGAGAAATCAGGTGACCTGGTGGCAGTGGCAGGGCTGTGTGTCCCTGTGCGGGGAGGCAGTCCCTCTCCTGTTCACCCTGGGGTCCTGCTGCTTCCTATGACCATCTGGCTGCTTGGCCCAGGTGGCCTGAGTCCCCAGCCTGCTAGCCCAATGCTGGCTAGCCAGGCATCTTTTTTTTTTTTTGAGGCAGATTCTCACTCTGTCACCCTTGGTAGAGCGCTGTGGTGTCACAGCTCACAGCAACCTCAAACTCTTTGGGGGCTTAAGTGATGCTCTTGCCTCAGCCTCCCAAGTAGCTGGGACTACAGGCGCCCACCACAATGCCCAGCTATTTTTTGTTGCAATTGTCATTGTTTAGCTGGCCTGGGTTGGGTTCAAACCCGCCCACCTCAGTGTATGTGGCTGGCACTGTAACCACTGTGCTACGGTGCCCAGCCCAGGTATCTTCCTCACCTCTCTCCAACAACTACTAAACTGGGAAAAGGGGTCGTTGTGTCTTACTGCCTTTTAACTCACTGTGTGTTTATGAAATATTTGTTGAGTGAATGAAAAGCCCCAAGTCTTGTGCGGCCTCCCTGTGTGCACATATCTGCTGTCA
This sequence comes from Galagoides demidoff, assembly GCA_963574575.1. Taxonomy (NCBI): domain Eukaryota; kingdom Metazoa; phylum Chordata; class Mammalia; order Primates; family Galagidae; genus Galagoides; species Galagoides demidoff. The sequence continues at coordinate 4,069 of CAUYQV010154675.1, read as the reverse complement.
CGTCTCTTTTCACAGCACACCAGCCCCACTGTGATTCCAACTGCAGTCTCCTACCAGAGCATGAGGTGTGGGGTTAAGAAACTGAAAGGAAAAATGTCCTGCTTACTGTCAGTTTCAATTATGATTTGAAGCAGTTTTTATTATACCAAATTATCATCAGGCTAATTACCTGACAACCTCTGTTACTGCCTCCTGGCCCATTCATCTGATCCCCTCTGCTGATAGCTGGCTGGGGACATGGCATATAACATTAAGGAGAATTCTATTAGCCAAAAAAATACCCAAATCTCTCTAACATCATCCAATCCAAAACGGCCCACACTGTTTAAGAGTATATAATTGAAAATCAGACTACTTGGCCTCAAAGCTTGTTACTAACCACTTGTTAGTTTCATGACATTGGGCAAGTTTTTTGTTTTTTTTTTGAGACAGCCTCAAGCTGTCACCCTGGGTAGACTGCTGTGGCATCACAGCTCACAGCAACCTCCAACTCCTCAGCTTAAGCGATTCTCTTGCTTCAGCCTCCCATGTGGCTGGGACTACAAGTGCTCACCACAATACCCAGCTATTTTTTGGTTGTAGTTGTCATTGTTATTTGCCAGGCCCGGGCTGGATTTGAACCTGTCAGCTCTGGTGTATGTGGCTGGCACCTTAGCCGCTGGAGCTACAGATGCCGAGCCAGGGCAAGTTTTTATTAATAATCTCACTGCCTGAGGTTCTTCAGCTATGAAATGGGTATAATAATAGTACCTTGCCTGGAGGGTGCTAGGGAGAGTTGAAACAAAATATAAAGGTACTTTGTCTCCCACCTGATGCGTCGGTCCTTAGCATCCTGCTAAGTAATTAAGCATATACAGAAGTATATAAACGTGACCAGGCGTGGTGGCTCATGCCTATAACCACAGCACTCTGGGAGGCCGAGGCAGGTAGATTGCCTGAGCTCAGGAGTTTAAGGTTGCTGTGAGCTCTGACATCGCGGCACTCTACCCAGCCTGAGCAAAAGCAAGACCTGGCCTCTACTAAAAATAGAAAAACCAGTGGGCTAGAAAAATGTGGAGGGCACCTGTAGTCCCAGCTACTGGGGAGGCTGAGGCAAGAGGATCACCTAGGCCCAAGAGTTTGAGGTTGCTGTGAGCTATTATATCACAGCAGTCTTCCTAGGGCAACAGAGTGAAACTCTGTCTCAAAAAAAAAAAAAAAATTAAAAAAAGAAAAGAAGTGCATAGACGTAAGTGATACGTGCTGCTTCCTCGGTGCCTTATTCATTCTTTACATTATCCGTGTGATTTTCCCAGAGATTGAAGTGAACCATCACTAATGCTGTGATTTGTGTCTCACAATGCTCTTTCTCCAGAGATTTTCACCTCTAAGGATAAATTGTGAGCTCAAATGTAATTCCTTTGCCTGTTATTCTTAGCACTAAAGGGTAAGTGGGCTTTCCCCATCTGGGGTGTTGGGACTTTGAAGGGCTGACTGAGTTCAATGCCTTTAATTGCTACCCTCTGGCCACTAACATTCTTGTGAAGTAATACCCTGGTTCCCCCAAAGAATTAGAGAAAGTGAAGAGGTAGAACAGAGGTGAGATGTGATAACTTTAGGCCAGCAGAATAGAGGCAGAATTACATTGAAAATGTGTTGACTCTCATCAGTGATGTCAGCAATAAAAAGCTATTATGGCTTTTGATCTCTGTGTGATAAGTGCTTTGTGTCCTACAATTATTATATAGGAAAGGTATTGTATAATAATACTTTGGACTTAGCCACCATCTTTTTTTTTTTTTTTGCGACAGAGTCTCTGTCACCCAGGCTACAGTGCCATGGTGTCATCCTAGCTCACAGCAACCTCAAAGTCCTAGGTTTGAGTGATCTTCCTGCCTCAGCCTTCTGAGGTGCCCACCACAGCACCTGACTTATTTTTCTATTTTTAGTAGAGATTGGACCTCACTCTTGCTCAGGCTGGTCTCAAACTCCTAAGCTCAAGGGATGCTCCTGCCTCGGCCTTCCAGAGTACTCAAAGTGCAGGTGAGAGCCATCACCTGATGTCATTAGACAGCTTTTGAGACACTGAGAAGCAGAAGCTTATAAGCATTCTTGCATCAAGCTTTTTAAAGTTAAGGTGTCATTAGATGGTACAGTGAGGGCACACTGAGCACTGTCTCAGCTGCGGGGTGTCTACCTCCCTCAGAGCATCCTCAGGGATCTGACTCCTTCAGACACACTTGGCGCTGTCCACAAAATTACATGGAAATGGACTAGATGGGAGAAACCGAGCTTACTGAGTTCCTCTCTAGCCTTGCTGCCCAGATTTCTTCCACCCTGAAACCCATATGCAAGAATTCACAGAGTTGAGCTAAACTAATTCTGAACCCCATAGAAGTTTATTTTTTGAAGCCTTTTCTCATCTTCCAAACATCCTCAGCTGGGTCGTGGTCACTTGCACTGTGACCTATTCTACAATAGCTCTTCTTTCTGAAGACGCATTGCAGTTTCTAATGAGATATGCAGGATGTCATTTCTGCTCGAATCTTAGACATGACCTTATAAAGCTTAGTACCTGTCAGCTATTGCTCTAGGTGCTTGGGACTCAGCCGTGATCACAGACAAACATCCCTGTCCTTACGGAGCTGACATTCTTGTGAGCCGAGGCAATGAATGATGAATACAGAATATCCATGAAAGTTGAACAGCTTGTTAGAAGCCAGCAAGTGCTCTAGGAAGGGAAAGTGGACCTGAGGCTGAGAGGCTGTTTCTGTCTCCTTCATTCATAAAATTCCTTGAATTCCTCCAGGGAGTATTAAGGGCAAACTTCTAATTTTTAAAAACCTACTCTGAAAGTTCTTTGAGCTTAGGGAGTACACCATAAAAATACAGGGCCTGGCAAGTAAGTCCCCGACAGGTGTTCACACCTGCCTCCCACAGGGCAGTCTGGTGTGACTGCTATGGACAGAGCAGACGGAAAGGAACTGAAAGTGAGTAAAGAAACCATACTCGTCATTATTTTGTGCAGCTTTCCCACCCCAACCCCCCATCTCTGATCCTAAACAAGCACCTTTGAAGGGCATGTGCAAATCATTACGGAAAAATGCCAGCGGAAATCTGGTGTTCTGAAATCAAGGCTATTCATTGCGGTCTGCAGTTCATCAACAGAGTAACATGAAACTCTCCCGCCTTCAGTTTGTTTTTTAAAAGGCACTCAGAAGAGAACAGGATTGCCTAAGTAGATGAGCTATAGCTTCTAGAGAAAAATGGGGGAAAATCATATTTCTTCAACAATTCATGTAGTGCATTTTTTTAATCCCCTCTTCACTACAAGTATTAGGACTGGGAAGAAATTTGGTGACGTTCTGAACCAGGGTCCTTCTCCAAGGATGATAAACGATGGGTTCAAGGTCACTCAGCTGGTCGGTGGGGGGCAGAACAGGAAGGGAACCCAGGCCTCCTCCCTCGGGGTCGTGGCTCCTTGGGTTCTGTAGCACTGCTTCCAGATTAGACCATCAGTACTTCCGCCAACGAGGGTGGCCTGACCTCTACAACGGACAGACAGCCAAAGCTGGCAGGTGGCAAAGGATAAGCTAAGATGTTTGTGAAAGCTTTCCATGTGTCCGTAGAACTCTGAAGCAGAGAAAGCAGGGAATGGACAATGGGGCTGGGGCAGGGTTTAGCTGGGTGTGGACTGAGCGGGGAGCAGGGTATTGACAGTCTTTCTTCAACACAGGGGAGCTGATGGGTGTTCTGGTGTAAAAAACTTCTGTGTGCCAGAGTAGCCTGTGTGGACTGTGGAGGGCATCACTGCCAGACTCCACTGTCCTTCGGCCTGAATGGCCGCCTGAACACCTGACCACCCAAGGGTGAAGGGGATACACTCTGTGCATCTCACTTCATGACAGGTGACAGCAGGGGAGAATGATCGTCTATCCTGTACCACTGTGGATAGGTGACATGTGAGCTCTTCCCACGCCAGAGCTTTCTGAAACCATCACTCTCAGTCCTCACCTGGGAGAGGAACCTATTTCAGAGGAAAGGAAACCAAGGCTTGAAAACGTTTAGTAATTTGCCTGGCAAATTACTT
>CAUYQV010154674.1:0-21875 GCA_963574575.1 Galagoides demidoff | reverse complement strand
GTCTGCAGCGGGTCCCTTTTGTGCTTCCTTTCCCTCAGGTAGCCTCTCTCCCCCTGGACCACTCCTGGGGGTGAGGGGGTTACCCCTTCCCAGTGTTTTTTATTCCTGTGGGGCTCACCCCAAAGTATTAAAAGTAGCTTTGTAATTCCTTGAGCGCCTGGTCTGAATGGGGATTTGGGGGGATGGGGATGGAGGAATGACTGCCCTTTCCCACCAAAAGGGAGAGCTCTTTAGACTCCTAAGAGATTGTAGAAATGTAGACTGAGAGAGTGAAACATCACAGAAACCTTTATTATATAATGACAACCAGACAAGTACTCCAGAAATGTGGTAGAGGAATCCTCTAAGAATCATAGAGACTTCTTTTCTGTGATTTTTGTTCCTCACCCAGACCTTAAACACCATCCCAAGGATAGAGTTGAGGGCCGAAGAGGGAGGGCTCCACGACATAAGTTTATGGCTCTCTTCCTCATTCTTCCTTAGTTTATTCCTCTGCTTGAAAGCTGGCCAAAAAATCCTGCTGCTCACCAACTTTCCATGGTCAGCTGCTCTCAAGTGTTCACATTCTCTTGTGTCATTCCTTGTGGAATGAGGGTAGTTTTTGTCTCCCTGCTTCCTTTGACCTCAAGATCAGGATTAAAAACCTGTGGTAGCCTCGGTGCTCCTTTCTTCTATACCCTGGTTTGTTCTATGGTTCTGGGCTTCTTATATGCCTTTGCCCAGGGCTGAACTGTGTATTTTCTTTTTATTTCCAAGAGTAGAGCCAAGTCTTCAGTCCCTGGTCTTTCCCTGCCCCCACCTCCAGCTCAAGAGCCAGGAAAAGGCTGGTGCCACACCGTCTGCTGGAATCAGCAGTGGTTCCTGAGTTGCTGATTTGTGAGTTAGGCTCTTGAGCTGGGATGAAGACATGACAGTAGTTCCAGTCAATCAGATCCTCTGCCCAGGGCATTAGGGTGTATATGACCACTTCTTCCAGTTTAGACATACTATTGACTTTAGCCTGAAGGGAGGAAAAACTCCCTATTGTGTTCTTGAAGTATTGAGCTGGGCTGGACAGCTCCCCTTAGCCATAACAAGGCTTAAAACCTCAGGGAAACCCCAGTTAATGGAAGACAGTTTGTTATCTCATGATACTGATGCGATGGCAGTGTCGTCTGAACATAGGAGGCTGAGGATCCTGGGTGGGAGACCAAAAGAATGGTGCCAGTAGCAACCCCAGATAAAGCAGAACGCAGGCCCAGCAGGAGGCAACCTTGACCCAGAAGGTAGCCCAGCTACCCTTGGTGAATGTCTTTTCCAGTTCCGCTCCCTCATAGCTGTGGAACCAAAGGCTCTAGTTAAATAACCTGCAGGGCCTTAGTATTTAGACCTGTTCTACCTCCCCACAAAAGATGGCAAATCCATTTTACCTGGAATGCCCTTGAATTGTATTTTCCCCTAAAATATGTATGTATTCAAGAGTATCTCAGACCCACCTCCATCCTACCTGAACCAGTTGGTAAGGGTAACCATGACATAAAGTGAGGCAAGGAAAAAGACAAAGTGGAAGGCAGAATAGCTGTAGGAAAGATGCTGGGCTTGCTCTGGAGGAGCTGGAGGGGTCTCTTGGTCAACTGGCTGGGCAGTTCTAGGTCCTGGAAAGATGGAAGGGCTGCTGGGAGTAGTGCTGCTGAACTCTTCCCTCCTCCCCCAGCTACTTGATGGTTCTTTGGCACTCTACCATTTCTTACAGCTCCTCACTTGACACTCACCTTCCTGTGCCTCTAGTGTTTCAGGGCAGCAGAAACAGAGTGAGGGCTTCTACAAAACAGGAGACGGCATGTTTTAGAATGGCTTTAAAAAGTGATGGTGTTAATCTTAGAAACTACCCCTAGAAAAGATTGGTTATGTAAAAAGTGGAGGCACACCTGGGTTCAAATTTAACTCCAGAATATAAATGACTATGCGAACTTCGGTAAGATGTTTAATTTTTTGTGCCTCAATTTCTCCATTTGTAAAATGGAGCAAGTACCTACCTCACAGGGTTGTTGTGAGGATTAAATTAAATGAGATAATGTATGTAAAGTATCTAGCACAGTGCTTAGCACATTGTGAGTGCTCAATAAAAGGTATAGCTAGAATCTGAGCATTCTGGGTGGAGGTTGGTAGGGTGTGTGTGTTTGTGTGTTGGGGGCAGATGGGTGTTGGGGATATTGAGCTCTCAATGCTTACCTGGAACTCATAGCTGTAAACCTTAACAATCCACAAGGGTCCAAATACCTCAGCCAAGTAGGAAGCCTCATTGCTGAGAAAGAAAAGAGATCTCAGACTGGTCTAGTCAATAATAGGAATTGTCTGGGGCATTTTCTGCTAGTTGGTCTATATTGGTGATCCCCCAGGAAGGAGGGTTACTGTATTCCCTATGTCCGATTCCATCCTCCCTGCTCCCATCACATCTCACACAGATCATCTGGCAAAGTGCTCTTCTTAATGTTGCTGTGTATAGGGAACTTTTTCTAGTATTACTCTAAAGTGTAAACCATGGTCCCAAACATCCTCCCTCCTTACACTTCCTCCTTTGACACCTTTTACGCACCAAGCAAAAAGTACACAAGCATACATGATGCCAGCACTCAACACTGCTATTGAGGTATCTGGTGTTTGGGGTTCGATTTTGCTCAGGCCAGGCAGGCACAGGGTGTGATTCTGTCCTTGAAGGATTACTGGGAAGAAGCAACACAAGAGTTTGGTGTTGAGAACAAGAGCTGAGCATTTGGCAGGAACCAAAAAGATTGTAACATGGGGAGTCCTGTACTGTTCCTTACCTCTCTCAGGAGGACGGCTGGACAGTGCAGAGAAGGTCAGATACATAATATAGCAGCTGATGATAGAGGCTTGTAGAAGGCCAGAGCGGGGTTTTTCTGGGGAAAAGAGGTATTAATTGCTTTAGTCTGCAGCAGCGGTTCTCAATCTGTGGATCGTGACCCATAGAACTGTATTAAAGGGTCACAGCATTAAGAAGGTTGAGAACCACTGGTCTACAGGGTGGTAATGTCCTCCACTCCTATCCCCACCTGCTCTTCTGTCTGCCTAACCCTTAGGGAAACAGATTCTTATCAGATAATTGAGATTACAGAGGCTAATGAAATTTGCTACACTATAAGACCCTAAATCTGTAGTATTTTAGGGCAAGTACCCACTGAGTCGGATGCAAGGAGCGATGGAGAGGAAGGAGATGAGGCCACAGAAGCAAAGGTGCAGACTAATCAGCATCTTGTTGAGCAGGCAGCCAGCAGGGTGTGTATAGTGTTGGAACAGGAGCACAGCTCCCAAACCTGCCATGGTGTAGAATCCTAGGGTGGCCAGCAGCACAGCTAGGAACCAGCTGCAGTCTTGGGCTGCACCTGTCTGCCTAAGGGTGGGAGGTGGGCAGTAGCTTGGAGTACCAACTCTTTCACCCATTATCAACTATGAACAATAATCCCATTCTCCCAGAAGACTAGTGTCACTCCCACCCCAATTGGCCCTCACAGTCATCAAACTTTTTTGAGTTTTTTTCTTTTTTGAGACAGAGTCTCAAGCTGACACCCTAGGTAGAGTGCCCTGGCATCACAGTTTACAGCAACCTAAAACTCTTGGGCTTAAGCGATTCTCTTGCCTCAGCCTCCTAAGTAGCTGGGACTACTGGTGCCACCACAACGCCCGGCTATTCTTTGTTGTTGTTGTTGTTGTAGTTGTCATTGTTTGGCAGGCCTGGGCTAGGTTTGAACCCACCAGCTCTGGTGTATGTGGCTGGTGCCCTAGCCGCTAAGCTCCAGGTGCCGAGCCTCTTTGAGCTTTTTGGCATCGTTATGGGAAGCTTTGAGACCAATAACCTGCAGTTCCCCTTGCAGGGATCCTCTGCATCTAGTAATCCCAACACACCTTCCCCAGGAAGAGCCTTTGAGGTTATGTGCCCCTTACCAGTTCTTGTTCCAGGAATGGGCAAAGGCAGTGATAAGCACCAACTGCAGTAGGATAAATGTGAACCCTCCACAGATGCCAATGTAATGCCAGGCTGCAAGATGGGCACCGGTGCAGAAATGTCAAATTATTACTCCTTACCCATTTTTTGTCTTAGAAAACAGCCTACTGGGGCAGTGCCTGTGGCTCAAGGAGTAGGGCACTGGCCCTTGTACTGGAGGGTTCAAACCCGGCCCCGCAGCCCCCACCCCCCCCCAAAAAAAAACCCCCCAAAACCCAGCCTACTTCTGATCAGGGTGTGAGAGAGTACCTGGGAAGAGATGCTCATCAGGGATGCAGAAGGCAATAGCACAGAGACTCAACAGCAACAGCAGCTTGAGGAGCCAGAAGCTGGTTAGGATGGAGAGAGAAAACCACACTCAGAAGAAAAGGCCAAGGAAAATGAAGAGTGACTATGTGAGAGCAAAAGAGAAAGCAAAAATATCAGAGAAAGGGCAGAGAAGAAACAAAGTATAGGAAAATAGCAATCGGTCCCAAGTGAGAAGGGACTGAGATAGGCCTATTTACCCTATTCCAAATTCTTAAGTATTTTGAGATAGGGGTCCCAGTATATTGCCTTGGTTGGTTTCAAATTCTTGCTTAAGTGATCCTCCTGCCTCAGTATCCTGGAGTAGCTGGGACTACCGGCATGTCTCACTGTGCCAGGCTAACCTGTTTCAAATTTTAGCCTAAGGAAACTAATACCTGGGCAATATTTTACAGTTTACAAAAGGTTTATAATAATTCCACTCGTTAGCCGGGCATTGTGGCGGGCACCTGTAGTCCCAGCTACTTGGGAGGCTGAGGCAAGAGAATCGCCTAAACCCAGAAGTTGGAGGTTGCTGTGAGCTGTGACAGTACAGCACTGTACCCAGGGCAATAAAGTGAAACTGTCTCAAAAAAAAAAAAAATAATCCCACTCTTATCTCCATTTTAGACTAGAAGCTTATAGTGGGTAAGTGTCTAGCTCATGGTCACACCACATAGCAAGTATGATAGAAACAAGATTTTTTTTTTTTTTTTGAGACAGAGCCTTAACCTGTCCCCCTGGTTAGAGTGCTGTGGCATCACTGCTCACAGCAACCTCCAACTCCTGGGCTCAAGCGAGTCTCCTGCCTCAGCCTCCCAAGTAGCTGGGACCACAGGCGTCTGCCACAATGCCTGGCTATTTTTTGGTTGCAGCCATCATTGTTGTTTGGCAGCTGGGGCTAGATTCAAACCCGCCACCTTAGGTGTATGTGGCTGGCGCCTTGGCCACTTTAACCACAGGTGCCGAGCCTTTTTTTCTTTTTTTTTTTGAGATAAAGCCTCAAGGTGTTGCCCTGGGTAGAGTGCCTTGGCATCACAGCTCACAGCAACCTCCAACTCCTGGGCTCAAGCAATTATCCTGCCTCCACTTCCCAAGTAGCTGGGACTATAGTCGCCCGCCACAACGCCCGGCTATTTTTTGGTTGCAGCCGTCGTTGTTTGGCGGGCTCTGGGCTGGATTTGAACCTGCCAGCTCAGGTTTATGTGGCTGGGGCCTTACCGCTTGAGCCACAGGTGCCAAGCCCAGAAACAGATTGAAAACAGTTTTATTTCTGGGCAGAGCCTGTGGCTTAAGGAGTAGGGCACTGGCCCTATATACCAGGGGTTGTGGGTTCAAGCCTGGCCCTGGCCAAAACTGCAACCAAACAAACAAAAAAATGGTTTTATTTCTTTAAACAATTTTTTATTTTTTTTATTTTTATTTTTATTTTTATTTTTTGAGACGGAGCCTCAAGCTATCCCCCTGTGTAGAGTGCCATGGCATCACAGCTCATAGCAACCTCCAACTCCTGGGCTCAAGTGAGTCTCCTGCCTCCGCCTCCCAAGTAGCTGGGACCACAGGCGCCCGCCACAACGCCCGGCCATTCTTTGGTTGCAGCCATCATTGTTGTTTGGTGGGCACGGGCTGGGGATTTGAACCCGCCACCTTAGGTGTACGTGGCTGGCGCCTTAGCCGATTGAGCCACAGGCGCTGAGCCCCAAATTTCATTTTCTTTTTTCACAACTTCATGGGTAGGAGATTTGTTCTTGCTGTAGGTCTGAGCAATTTTTTCTCAGCTTTTTTCTTTCCTTATAATTAAGAACTTTCTACTGTTTACTTGAAGGAAGCACATTGTGACTTCTCTTTGGCATACCCACATTGCCATTGCGACCCTTATTGAGTAAAACAAAATCTATTTGAACACAAGCTCTGTGACACTGCTCTGGTTGATCTGATAATGCAAAGTTACTCACAAGTAGGGACCACAGAGAGTGTGGATCCACTGGACATAGACAGGGTTCATGTCCCTGGCAGGATGGTGTGAGATTCATCATGCTACTTGGAATAGCATGCAATTACAAACTTACAAATGGTTTATTTCTGGAATTTTCCATGGAATATTTTCAGATCCATTGACTGTAGGTAACTGAAACCTCAGATAGAAAAACAGCAGGTAAAGGGTGGGGGGAATTTTTCCAAACCTATAATTGGAAATAACCAAAATTCTCAATAGGCCACCATTAAACAAGGTATGGTACCAACCTGCAAAAAAGTCCTCTGTAGACATTTAAAAGTTATGTTCAGAATAATGAACGACCCCCAGATTTTTACCAGTTTATTGTTAAGTGAAGGAAGCAGAGTGAGGAAACAGACATGGAAAGGAACAGCTCATCATCTTTGGGTAATAAGATTATGGATAATTTTCACTTTTATATTTCTTTTTGTACTTTCAAACATTTCCCCAATTTTGTACAACACATAGAGCTATTTTTGAAAAGCCAGCATGTAAACTCACCAGCTTCCCCAATATCTTACACAAACAAACACAATAAAAGTATCCTAGCATCCTGGTTAAAGAAAATAAATATCTTGCCTTGTAGTCTTGGATCTCTCCAGACGCCCTCTGTCATTTGATATAAAAGATTTCTCAATTTCCCAGTTGTGGAACTTTTTCCTTAACAAAAATATCCTGATGGGAAAAAAATCCAGTGACCTGACTGTTTTGTCTACACAATGACAAATCTTCTAATGTTTTTAAATACTCTTGAACTTATCTTTAAACTCAGAGATCACTTCTCTAAGAAACCAATTTGGAGAGACAATCTAATTAACAAACATGGATTTTAAAGATTAAAAATGGAAAATTCCTAAGTTACCCCAAAACTACTGCTGGAAAATAAAAGATTTTTATATGGCTGTACTTCAAAGAGCTCTCAAGATTACACATTTTTAAACCATTATCTCACTGTAATAACTAATACTAAAATGCTGAGAAGATAAAATATTCTCTAAATACATGTATATGTAATTGCACAGGCATACACCCAGAGTACACACATGCACTACCAACCATGACATGTGGAAATATTTTGGAATGACTGATATTGTATGTAGAGATCACTGGAAATGGGCTGTGTGTACCCTGCTGTTTGTACATAAATGATTGCCAGGTTAATAGCCCTGAATCAATTAACAAGGACATACTGAGGAACTGCTAATCTAGATGGGGTCTCCTCCCTCCTCTTCTGAGGATCTTCACTTCTTCCAGTTGTTATTAGGGTTTCATCTTTCCCTGTCTTGTCTGGTCTGTGGTTGTATCAGCTGAGACAAGGGCTCTTTGGCCTGCCTTGGCATTCTTGCCCTGGGTTTCACAGCCAAATTTAGACCCATGCTGGGAGAATGGGGACTGAAGACCCCATTCTTGGCAAGGTAAAGCACCCCCAGGAAAAGAGGAAAATTAAAAAGTAAGCTTAGTTAGTTGGAACAAAGAAAAATCAGCTAGTTTACATTTAAGCTAGCCATTGCTAGCAAGCTTCCTGCCTTTTCTGAAATTCTAATGTGTTGGGGATACAGCTTACAAACACCCCTGCTGGGTCTGTGAGCACTCTGAGGAAAAATGGTCATAGAAGAGACTATGGCAAAGACCTAGAAAGATACATTAACTGGGTTGTTTTCTGTCTAGTAAACAGGCAAACCAGACACCCACTGTGGAGATTTGCATTTGCCTGGGGCAGAGATCAACGGAGTAGCTCAAGCCCTGCTATATGGCAGAAGAGCTTATATCCCTTATTGCAGAGGAAGATCCTCTGTGGTGGTGATGGGAGGAAAATTCCTCCCTCTCACTGATTCCTCAGGTGGCATTTTACTCCACAGGGAAGTAGTGGAGTTTAACACCTCCCTAGACACGTGTGTGTGTGTGTGTGTGTGTGTGTGTGTGTGCTCTCAAGCAGGAGGCTCTCCCAATAGAAGGCTCAGATTCCAGATTTCTCAAGACTACTCTAAGGTTAATAATAGTAACAATAGGAGCTGATATGCTCAGAGAAACTGCTGGTGTTTTTTGTTCCCTCCCTCATCTTACCCTCTGGGCAAATAGACTTCAATAAAAGCAGAGGGGGGCAAACACCTCTTCCTTTACCATCATTTCTAACTGTATAGTTCTTCAGTCAGTTGCCGCCAGTTTCCACAGGTCTTAGAGGACCCTGCCCTGGGGGAGGGACCTCGACAACCCATCCCAGTGAGGTTGAGGCAAGAAGGACAAGAAGAAAAGAAGAATGTTCCCTTCACACCACTGCATATGTGGGTTCATTCCGAAGTCAGCTATGAATTTATCACTAATACAGCAACCATCTTTGGAAATAGCATAAATACATTTCATTGTCTGTCTTCTGTTACAGTATTCTGTTAAGTGTAAACATTAAAATTGTGCCCTAGTCAGCCATGTATAGGTCTACAGACTTACTCTATCCAGATTCTTAATTAATATAGCCACAATGACCATACCTGCTCAGTGGCTCCCTGCTTCCCACCCCCCACCTGCTAACCTCTAGTGAGTAAACAAACTCAGTTTTAAGACTGTATTTTATTTATTTTTCTATTTACTTATTTTTAAAGTTCTATTGGTCTTGGTTTTATTCTTTGATAACCCAGGAATGATACAGTAAGAAGTGTCTTGCCTCTCTGTCTTTGAAAGGCCCTGGCCTGGACCACAGCCCTCATGGCTCCCTAAGGCTGTTTCCATGTCTGGCCTCACCCTACATGTCTGTTTTCAGAAAAGCTTCCTGAACAACTTTATTGGTTAGGACCTCTTCTTGTCCATAACCAAACCCTATCCATCCCACTCTAGCAGCACCAATCTGCACTTACACATTTTCCTGTCTCCCAACTCTGTCCTGGTTGGGGATTCAAACTGTTTCATTTAAGTGAACACCCAGCACCCAGCCCAGTGCTTATGTCTTCAGTCCTAGCTTCTGACTTTTAGTAATAATACTAACCTGATAACGTTAAAATATAAAATCTGAATACCAGGTACTGGTATTGATTGATACCAGGTACTGTATCAATCACTTTATTTACTATAGATATATTGTCATCATGTTCAGATAAGAAAAACTGAGGCCTGTTTGGAAATGACCTGGCCATAACACTAACACTATTACCTGGCTAGACTCTAGTGATGAAAGGCAAGGTGTGGTGAGTTGGTTTTCAACATACTTTCCCTTGTCCCCCACTCCATTTTTCAATCATTTGCTGTTTTTGTAATGTGTCTTCAATTCTTCATGTACATATTCTAATAATTCTTCATTACTCATATTCTAATAATAGGGTCAATATAGGGTCAAATTGCAAAGCAAATTTGTGTAGCTCTCAACACTGTAGCCAAGGCCAATGTCTTAATTTTCTGAAGAAAAAGTTGCACAGATATTTAGGCATAACTCATATGATTTATTAAAGTTTTTCATTTTGACAAGATTTTATTCTTTTTTTTTTTTTGAGACAGAGCCTCAAGCTATCCCCATGGGTAGAGTGCCATGGCATCACAGCTCACAACAACCTCCAACTCCTGGGTTCAAGTGAGTCTCCTGCCTCCGCCTCCCAAGTAGCTGGGACCACAGGCACCCACCACAACACCTGGCTATTTTTGGTTGCAGCCATCATTGTTGTTTGGCGGGCCCGGGCTGGATTCGATCCCGTCACCTTAGGTGTATGTGGCTGGCGCCTTAGCTGCCTGAGCCACAGGTACCGAGCCAAGACTTTATTCCTAATGGCAAATAATTAAACATACGTGAATTGCACAGATATGACATCATGGGCCATAAGGCTCTTTTTCACCTCGATGCCATTTACATATACCTGCTCTGTTCAGGACAATGGTCACATGTGGCTGCAAACACTTGAAAATGTAGCTGCCCAAATTTCAATTAAAATGAAAAAACAAAACACAGAAGAATCTCTGTAAGTTGACTGCCCGAGAGACTGAAAACAAATTGGTCAACATACAGAGGTGGTCAACATAAGCAATTAGGCCAGTTTATAGATGAAGTCAACTTAGGGAGGTGGTTACCTTTGGAAGTTCTACTGTATCTCATTAGTGTTTTTAATAGTGATTGCATATAGAAACAATATTATAGAGGTGTTTCTGTAAATAAAATACAGTAGAACCTTAATAATTAGTCCAACTTCCTACCTGCATTGACCACCTCAAGTTGACCTAATTTTTGTTACCTAGACATGCACCACATGTACATATCAGTACAGTAGACAGACTCCTTATGTTGTTCACCTCTGTATGTTGACCAGTTTGATACAGTCCCTTGAGTGGTCAACTTAGGTTGTATTGCATGGTTGACTCCCATGGGTGCCCACTTGTTACCTTACATGGGTGCTACACTCTTACATCCCAAGCATGGCACTAGGAGTTCACAAATACATACATTATCTCAAAATGTGTGAATCTGCATATGTAAAGTTCAGAACAGGCAAAACTAAAATACAGTACTTATGATAAAAATTTAGATAATAAAAGTATAAACAAAAGTAAGGAGGTTATTACCAGACATTAGATTCTAGTTTCTTTCAGGGATGAGAAAGAGGACTGTCTAACTCAGATTGATGCAAGGGTGACTTAGGGAGGTTGGCAATGCTCTGTCCCTTGACCTCAATGGTCTTCACATTGGTATTTAGTTAATAAGTCATTAAATCCTACGTTTGTTAATGTACTTTTCCATTCTGTGCCATATTTAACAATAGAACGTTTTTCAAGAAGAGACATTATGACCAAATAGAGATTATTCTACAGTGATTTTAATTTCATCTGTCTCTTTTTAAAATGTGGCTACTAGAAAATTTAAAACAACAATAAAGTTTATAGTTATGGCTCACATTATATTTCTATGCCATAGACACAGGTGTTTATTTACCTGTTGTTTTAAAAAAGTGTGAAGAAGAATATTATAGAGCCAATTATGATGTAAGTCAGTCTTGGCTAGAAAATGGACCTGAAGCCAGTGGCCTTCACTGACAGTTACATGAGGGACTCCCAGATGCGTGGAAATATTGAGAAGGTTGCTTTGAGAAGACAAGCACCAATGACTTCATCTTGGGAGATCAGCATAGGATCTTTCTTAACAGATTTATACATTGTCACATAATATGAAGCTTCTGTCTGATCCTTGTTGCTAAGAAAATCTAAGAGTTTTCTGTTATCTAGATTTTTATTAATAGTTCTTAGTTCCTACTTATGTGTAACACTAAGGATTTTCATTATAGAAATTATATTATAATTAAAGTTATAAACGGTGATGGTCACAGAAAGTCAAGTTTACGCTCCACACTTCTTCGCTTGCTTCAGTTGGTAAGTTTGTTCTAACTCATTTTTAGATCAAAGGGCTTCAAGGGCTTTCCTCTTGTCTTGTGAAAAGGTGCAGAATGTTATGGACTAAATACATGCCCCTCTCCCAACTTACATGTGGAAACTCAGTACGGTGGAGCAGTATTTGGAGGTAATTAGGTTGAGATGAGGTCATGAGGATGAGGCCTTCATGATGGGATCAGTCTCCTTATAAGCAGAGACCAGAGAGCAAGCTCTTTCTCTACCATATGAAGATTTGACAAGGAGTTGGTAGCCTGCAAGTTAGAAGGAGGACCCTCACCAGCACTTGACCATGTTGGTACCCTGATCTTGGACTTCCCAGCCTCTAGAACTGTGAAAAATAAATACACACGTAAGTACTTGATATATGGTATTTTCTTTTTCTTTTTTTTTTTTTTGAGACGGAGCCTCAAGCCATCCCCCTGGGTAGAGTGCCATGGCATCACAGCTCATAGCAACCTCCAACTCCTGGGCTCAAGCGAGTCTCCTGCCTCCACCTCCCAAGTAGCTGGGACCACAGGCGCCCGCCACAACACCCGGCCATTTTTGGGTTGCAGCCATCATTGTTGTTTGGCGGGCCCGGGCTGGGGATTCGAACCCGCCACCTTAGGTGTACGTGGCTGGCGCCTTAGCCGATTGAGCCACAGGCGCCCCAACTTGTGTAAGACAGATGCCAGCAGATTTATTCTACAAGCATTTCTCATGTGGCTTTCCCTCCATTATAAACACCAGTTATTTAAGACCTCAAATTTCTATTTAGAGGTGTAGGCAAACCTGTGGTTATAGTATGTGAGTCTTAGGTCGACTCCCACAGCTGCCCATCTCCTACGTTAGCTACGCTTACACGTGGGCATGGCACCAGGAGTTCACATATGCACATTACCTCAAAATGCGTGAATCTGCATGTGTAAAGTTCAGAACAGGCAAAATCAAAATACAGCACTTGCAATAAACATTTAGATAATAAAAGTATACACAAAAGTAAGGAGGTGATTACTAGAAATTAGATTCTAGTTTCTCTCAGGGATGAGAAGGAGATTTGTGTTTAACTCAGATTGATGCAAGGGTGACTTATGGAGGCTGGCAATGCTCTGTCCCTTGACCTGGATGGTCTTCACATGGATATTTAGTTAGTAAGTCATTAAACCCTGCATCTGTTAATGCGCTTTTCCAAGTTTGTGCCATATTTAACAATAGAACGCATTTCAGGAAGAGACATTATGAACAATTAGGGTTTATCCTATGGTGATACAAAGATGGTGAACATTGGCCAACTAAAGAATATATGATTCTCTTAACATAGATGCAAAATAAAGGATAACTTTAATGTCTACTCATTCAATATGGAAGAGAAAGAAACTTCTTAACATGAAAAGGAGAATCTATTACAACTCTTACAGAAAAAAAAATGCTTGATAAAATATTAGCAGCTTTCTCTTTAACTTCAATAATGAGACAAAATTACCTGCTATTACTGCCTTTATTTAGCATTGCATTAGACGTGCTGGTCAGCACAGTAATACAAGGAAATAAAAGATGTAAGATTAGAAAGAAAGAAAAACTATTTGCTGACACAGAAAATCTAAGAGTATCTGCACACTATTAGAAATGATAAAAATTCAATTAGAATTGCTTGACCCAAGATGACAAATTAAAAATCGGTAGCATTTCTACTCACTATCCATGTGTTTATGTAACTCCCATAAGCAGCTGACCTGTGTGCTCAATACAATACCAATCAATATTCCACAGGAATTTCTGATGAACAAAAAAGATACTAAAATTCAGCCAGAGGAGCAAAAAGAAAAGAATACCAGTGACAATTTCAAAGAATAATAAGAATAGAGATAACTGTTCTATCTGATAGTTGCCCTACCAGATACTGTTTTAATGTAAAATACAGTGATCAAAAGCAGTGTGGCATTGATATAGAGACCCCCCTCCAAATTAAATTCATGGAATAAATAGCTTAGACATAGACGTGCATAGAAATGAGTGCTTGGGACACATTTTTGCAGATAAACCACTGTGAAACATTGAGAGAAAGAATGTTCTATTCCATAAATAATGTTGGGACAAACTGTTGCATATGGAAAAAGACAAAATCAGAATCCATAAATAGAAACATTTCCAGGATTAAGATACTGAAATGTAAAAGATTTAAACTGTAAAATTTTTTTCTTTAATGTAGGAGAATATTTTTATAATCCCAAGAAAAGAAAGGATTCTTTGACAAGCTGTAAAAGATGAAATATCAAAGAAAGACAGAAAAACTTGAGATAATGGTAAAAAAAAAATTATGCATTAAGGCACCAATAACTAAATGAAAAGATAAACCCAAGATTGTCATGAAAGATTTGCTATACATTGAAATAACAGAAGTTCGGTAATCTAAATATGTAAACAACACCTAATTTGCAACAAGAGGCAAAGTCCATGATAGACAAGTAGGCAGAAAATTTTATACGCAGTTCCCACTGAGGGGATCATAAATGGTCAATTAAAATAGGAAAAGGTTTACAAACTCACTACTCAGAGTAGACCTCCCTCCACACCCATTAATACCTAAGCAGGCCAAGTTTTGCCAAAGAAATGGGGAAACGGGTGCTCTGGTACATTGCTGGCATAACTCTTTTGGAGACCAATTTGACAATTCCTATATAAATTTAAAATGTTTTCTCTATGAACTACCTAGTAATTCAAATTCTAGTTGTCACAGTGATACATATATGCAAAATTTGTAAAATGTGAAGACAAACTTATTCTGTTTAGGGTGAGGGAACAATAAACCATGATTTATTTATATAACTGGACACTATGCAGCAACTATTACTACAGATAAATCACATCCGTATGACCAATATGAGCAAAGTGTAAAAACATCACACTGAGTAATAAAAACTCAGCTCTGATAGATATGTACAGTGTGGAACTATTTATTACATTTGAAAGACAACAAAACGATAGTGTTTATTTTTTATAGAAGACACACACACACAGAGGATGAATTCAAAACTGTGCGGGGTAATGATATGCATAAACTTTGGGGCTGGACCAGGGAGTAAGGAATGTGTGTACGACTTCCTGTATTCATATTTTTTTCTTCCCCAAAGGAGGAGATCTGAGAGCAAACAAGCCAAAGCTTATTAACATTTGCTTAATCTCAGGGATAGAAATTGGTGTCTTACATTACTTTTTGTTTGTTTGAAATGTTTTCTAATTCTACTGAATTTCCTTTTTTTTTTTTTTGGCTGGGCTGGGTTTGAACCCGCCACCTCTGCACCTCTGGTATATGGGGCCGGTGCCCCATGCCTTTGAGCCACAGGTGCCGCCCTCTACTGAATTTTCTTTAATTAAAAATGAAATCAGGTGAGAAGCCATCATCTAAATGCAGCTGTTTTTCAGCTTTTCTTAAATGTTTTGCCTAAAATGTTAAGGCAAAAAGAGGAAGGATAGACTATGATATCTTAATCTGTGAACCTCAATTCACCCATGACTCAAATAGGTGGCATTCTACCCCGTGAGTCCGTTTCTGGTACCCGAGGTAAGAGCAGAGTGCCTGCCTGACTCACGTGGTTGAGCTGGGCCCTGGGGATTCCCTGAATAGCTCTAGCTGGCCTGGGACTGAAGTTTGAGCAAAGCAGCAGAGGTATTTCACCCTGAGTACAAACTGTGTGGGAGGGCAGTTCCACCCTGTCTGAACTTGGCCTGTAGAGTTAACATCACTGCTATGGCCCTGCTTTGAGAAATGTGAAAGTAGAACTGGAAAAACTTAGAGCAAAACACATCCTTCACTAGCATAGCACAAAGATGACACAAAAGACAGCCCAGAGGTTAAATTTAGCTCTCATCGATGCCTTGTTTGGCCCATACTATGTCTTTTGTGAAGTTCTCACTTGGTGGCTAATATTTAGAATTTGAGAAGGTTATTTATTTATTTATGTATTTATTTTTTTGAGACAGAGTCTCACTCTGTTGCTGAGGCTTTGCTGAGGCTAGAGTCCTGTGGCATCAGTCTAACTCACAGTACCCTCAAACTCCTGGGCTCAAGCAATGTTCCTGCCTCAGCCTCCCACGTAACTGGGAAAACTTTCTCATAAAAACTGGATTTCTACTCTCCTAAAGTGATTCTGGCACAACTGGGCCTGAATTCTAAAATGCCCCTCACTGGTTATGTGTAAACTATGTCCCCATCCCATGGCCTCATCCATCTCTTTACTTCTTGACTCCGTAGGGGTCTCAACTTTCTCATTTTACAGATGAAAAAACTGAGACTCAGTGTCGTCAACCACCTTACCCCACATCAGTCTCTCTGTGAACCAAGCCATGTTGGCACATGTTACCCAATTATAAGTCAACACACGATTCCTCTTTTCTAGAAGATGAAGGCTCATTTCATAATCCTAATGGCATACTTTCTGTCTAATGCAGCAGGTACAATGAATGAAAATCTTTAAATCTTTAAACAAAGGTGTATTTCAAGTGATGAGAGAAAAACAATACAAATGGATTAATCACAGTATTAGCAAAAAGTCCCCAAGATTTTGCCAAACTCAAAACAGAAAAATGTACATGCAAAAAATGCCTAGGGAATATAACAGTAAATCGCCAAGTGGCATAATTAGAGGTTGCACAGTCACAGCACTGCTTGATGAAGCTGCCCATTACACAAGCTATTCCCCAATTTGATTCTTCCTCTCTGACCAGGAGATGCGCACACTCTGGCCGGGAACTCTTCCCCAGGCCCGCCTGCAAAGCATACTCTCTTTTGGATTTATTTGTTGCTGGTTAAAAGTAGTAAATAATCTGTACTGATTTGAATGAGTTTATCCATCTTGTCTGGCAGTGTTTAGCTACCTGGGATGGAGGGTCCATTTTTTGTTAGAAATAGTTGCACGAAGTGATTATGCAGATTACAAAAATTCTGCAGAATGTAAAACAGTAAATAACCTAAATGTATCAATAGGGGACTGGCTCAATGAACTTTGGCCTAGTGTAGAAGCACTATGCACCAGAGTAAAAAGGAAAAGAGGCAGATCTTAAATACTGACATGGACAGACCTGTAGGTTGCAAAAGGCTATGGTACACAGCATGGTATCAGTGATGTTGAAAAACACAACAAAACCTATATAGATTGTGGTTCATGTATGTGTATGTAGAGGCATGGGAAATATCAGGAACAATGCGGAAGGGGCCAGAAGGGATACCTCTTGGAAGACGGAAATGGTGAGAGGTTTGGGGCAGTCACAGAGGGCTGTGGTTTCTTCCATAATGTGTGTAATGTCTTAGTTTAAGTTTAAATAAAACAAACAAAAAAACCTTGGAGTGTATGTGATCATAGGTTCTAAAACTCTTTTCATGCAAAATAAATATTTCTGTGACTATTAATTTTCAACCGTGGTCTCAATCATAAAATTTATAAAACATCTGCTCATCCTTGGAAATGAAATGTACTATATACCATGTTCTCACCCACCTTAGTTTTATAAGAGTAGAAATAACACAAAGCATCTGAAAAGTCAAATTTCACTTTTGCATCAAGTCATCGACTCTAGGAGGCATAATCGTTCCCAGGACACTCATCTTTAACGGCAAACATTAAGAAATATGAGGTGGACTTAGTAAATGAACCCAGGGTCACAGAAATACCAAGTAAAAATCAGATCAAAGTGACACATGGCTTGATTTATCCCAGCCTGAGCTCTATTTCCGAGGTTCAACTCATTTTTCAGCGATAGCATTTGCTTTTTCCACCAGTAGCAATGGAGCACTGGGGGAAGAGTTTGGACTAGGAGATTGCGCCCAGAGAGGTTAGGGTTGAGTGTGACGTCCTAACTAGGAAGCCTCAGAGTCCCTGCTCTCAGCCAGCCCCGGCTGTCTGCTCCGATTCACCAACGTGACATCGTGCGTCCCCACATCCGGTGTTCTCACGTATCATCCCCGGCGATTATCTGTGTATCTATTTATTTATTTATTTACTGGCCTTCAAAGGCCTTTCACCCCATCCCTGACGCCTAGGGAACCGCACTGGCCCCCTCCTCGCCTCTTCCGCCCGCCCGGCGCATTCCACCTGTTCCCCGGGCATCCCGCCCGTTGCCTTCCGCACACAGCCAGTCCCGGGACCTGCGTGGAGCCCGCAGCAACGCCACTGGCCAGGCAGCGGCTGGAGGACGGCGCGATGGTGGGTGGGGCCGGCCTGTCCCCCGAGCGCGGGGTCCACGCGCGGGGGCGGGGGGCGCGCAGCCCCGCACTCACCTTGCTGGCCGCGGGCGCCGCCGCCAGTAGCACCAGCAGGAGCGGCAGCAGGAGCGCCGGCGGCCTCGGCGCCGTGCCGCGGCGCATGATAGGCGCCCCTTTGGAGCCCCAGCGTGTCCAGGGACCCGCAGGCTCTCGGGCCACTGCGTCTCCTGTGCAGCCCGGGTTGGGGAGCCCCGGCTGTGGAGCTCGCCTCGCCAGCCGTCCAGGGCGGGTTTTGTAGGGCTCTGCTGTGTGGTCCGTCCCTCCCCACCCGGCTTTTGGTCCCAGCTCCAAGGGAGGGAAGACGTGGCTCAGGTCCCGCCCTCGTACCCCCTCCCTCCCGACTTACCAGGCAGTGTCCCTTCAACTCGGGCATCGTGCCCAGGAGGAGACAGGGCCGGGCGCCGCGGGGCAGGTGGGCGCGGATCCAGGGTAAGGGGTTACAGAGGTGATGCTCCCCAGGTCCTGGGGCCCAGGCGGGTAGAGGGGTCGGAGGTGGGGACTTTGGGGGGTGGCGGTGGGGAGGTGGCTGCGCAGGGTGGAGGGAGTGGCCAGCCGCCCTGCGCAGATTAAGCCGTGGGCGCGCGGGGCGTCTGCACTCGCGAGGTCCGGCTTGCTCCCGGCGCCCGCGGCCGCGCATCGGGCTGCTTTTCCCTTCTCTACCCCGCCTCCGACTCGCAGTCGCGGATTTGGCGGTGAGAGCGCGGTGAAGAGGCGGCGGGTCGCAGGTGGATCTGGGCTAGGAGGCGCCGAAGGTGCGCGTCCCGCGGGCGGGCGAGGCAGCAGCTCCCGGAGCGGCGGCGTCCCGCCGAGGTAAGGCGCCCCCGTCCCGGGACACCTGCCTGGGGAGGGCGGGGGCGCTGGAGGAAGTGTGCTGTTCGCCGGGTGGCCGCCTGCCCGGGGCGTTGTGGTCCGGGGGTCACCGGAGGAGAGCTTGTCTGGCTCCGGAGTTTGTCCGCCTGGGCTTGAACTGGGCGCTGTGTGTTTTGATTAATTTAGAGGCTCGAGTTACCGGCCTGGCAGCCTGGGCACTTTAAAATGCCAAGAGCAAGAGGCAGCTGAGGAGAAAGAAAGTCTATTCTCCGCCGAGTTGAATCGGCTTTTCAGGCTAAATCTTATCTGCATCTGCGGAAATATGGGGAGGAAACCAGCCCCACTCTGGCCAGGGAATCTTCTTGCTGAGAGTGCTCTTTCTGGGGGTGGCCTTGGATGCAAATACTGGGTCGGGTGTGTCAGGGCGCTGGCTTGAGCAGGCTCTTGACTTTTCTTGTGCCACGGGCTGCTTGGCTCCGCGAAGCATTTAGACCCCTTCTCTGTGTAATATTTAGTGCATAAAATGCAATTAAATCAGAATAGGTTTTACTGGGGTACAATTATCGAAGTACCGTGTCATGATATGGTAACATACGTCCATCATCATCCTCGTCTGAAATAGCTAAACGGAACAGCACGTCTCCTGAACAACTTCGACAGAGTAGTGATGACTACAAATGGTCTTTAAAGAAAACTGTCCAAACCGAAACGTGACCTGAAAACGCCAGTGGTTGCAGATGCTGGAGATCTGTGGCCTGGTGCCTCTACTCCTAACTGAAGAACATGCTGACCTTTCGTGAAATATTAGTGGATTTGATTTGTTTCCCCACCCAAGTTCACAGATCACCATCCCCAGGTTAAGAACTCTTGCTTTGAGCAATGTTGTTGATATCTGGGATAACTGGTTATTAAATAGCAAGTATGCACTACGAGGTTGGTCACTGATTATGGAGAACCACTTGCTGTTAGAGTAATGTATCTCAGACCTCTGTAGCCAGGTAGGGCAAAACCCGACAGTGCATGAAGATGTATCTTCCCACCCTTTTTTTGACTGCAGAATGACTCTTAGCAGTCTTCTGTCTTTTATGCCTGTGATTTTCAACTGTGGTCACTCATTAGATTCTCCTTAGCAGCATCTAAGACATCTGCTCTGCAAACCATCCCACGCAGGGGGAGTAGGACACCAGTGTTTTAAAGCTCCCTGGAGATTCTTGGGTGCAACCGAGTTTAAGAGCCACTGTTTTTGTGCACATTTTAGTTAGCTACTAAATTAGGTTTCCTCCTACTAGAATAATAATAATTCATGAATTGAGCGAGGTAAGGACACTGTGGAATTTGTGCCCAGACCACGTATGTTGCAGCGTGGTGTGTGGTTCTTAGGGAACTTTCTCCGCATCCTTGTTGGAATAAAACAGCAGGTGTTCCGTTGAGGAAGAGACGGTGTCTGAGACCGTTCTGAGAAGCCCATCGTAATCTTTCATGAACTGAAATTACTTCCTTAAAAAAAGTAAAAATAGAAAACTCTTGATACTAACAGTAAACGCTGCATCTCTTTGCTGAATTCCAGGAGAGTTCTCAATTTGAATTTTAGTTGCCTTTTCTGGAAACCAAGTCATTTTGGTGGCTCTATCAATTGGGAAAAGAGAGCAACAATAAACTGCAAGTCATTTCTGAAGCAGTGACAGAGCCAGAAAGAAACTTCTGATGTAAACAGAGTGAGGAAGGCACAAGGGCTGAGCGCTTGCTCTTGGGAGTAAAGTGCAGATTTTTTAACTCTTTCCTTACTCACTAGTGTGACCTGACATCTCTTGGTTGGAGTCTTCCCTCCTGTAAAATAGAGATAATCATGGTACCCACTTCAGGGAGTTGTAGGCATTTAATAATTTATCAAAAACCATTTGTTCTGGCTCGGTGCCCATTGCACGGTGGTTATGGTGCCAGCCACATACACCCAGGGTGGCAGGTTCGAACCTGGCCCGGGCCAGCTAAACAACAATGGCAATTGCAACAAAAAATATCTGGGTGTTGTGGTGGGCGCCTGTAGTAGTCTCACCTACTTGGGAGGCTGAGGCCAGAGAATTGCTTAAGACCAAGAGTTTGAGGTTGCTGTGAGCTATGATGCCACAGCACTCTACCAAGGGCGACATAGTGAGACTCTGTCTCCAAACAAAACAACCCTTTGTTCAGAGTCTTCACATAGCAGTAATATATTGGAATTTGAGTCTTACACAGAAGGAAAACAGGTGGCCTTCATAAGGAATGATGTCCAAGGCAGTGATGTTCTTCTGAATTTCAGTACTAATGGGGCAGGAGGCAAGCACAGCCACGAGCTCCCTTGAGTCTAAGACACTTCCAAAGGTTGGCATTCCTGGGGCACCAGGTTTGCTCCTGGGGCCCTTGTTAGAAATGCAGAATCCTAGCCCTCACTCTGGACCCACTGAATTAGAACCTACATCCACCAAAATCTCCAGGTGCCTTATACACACCTGAGACTGAGAAGTGGCTTATCTAAAAGTCAAATCTAACCACCCATTCCCCACCTGCCCACCACACCCACACCCTCTTAGTACAGTGTTTGGTTTGCTTATCAGGTGCTGTTAATTGACCAGAATTCTTGATTTTTAGAAAACTGTCTTGAAGTCAAGAGGGTTGATTTTTCACTGATAGTTCTTTGAATGTGAAAAAGCTAAAGGAAGACAGTTCTTTATGTATATACAAAGGACATAGGGCTGTCTTTTAAAACTTTGATATTGTACAGGGGTTTTGAACAGAATGGTCGCTGTCTTTGACAAATCCTATGGAATTACTTTTTTTTTCCATTTTATTTATTTATTTATTTTGAGACAGAGCCTCAAGCTGTCCCCCTGGGTAGAGTGCCATGGCATCACAGCTCAAAGCAACCTCCAACTCCTGGGCTCAAGCGAGTCTCCTGCCTCTGCCTCCCAAGTAGCTGGGACCACAGGTGCCCGTCACAACACCTGGCTATTTTTTTGGTTGCAGCCATCATTGTTGTTTGGCGGGCCCGGGCTGGATTTGAACCTGCCACCTTAGGTGTATGTGGCTGGCACCTTAGCCACTTGAGCCACAGGCGCCAAGGCACCATTTTATTTTTTATTTTTTTTTGGCCGGGGCTGGGTTTGACCCCGCCACCTCTGGCATATGGGGTTGGCGTCCTACCGTTTTGA
>CAUYQV010154669.1:0-23625 GCA_963574575.1 Galagoides demidoff | reverse complement strand
TGACACCCTGTAATGATCACGGCTGGGAACTGCATTGGAAGTCAGCCCCTTCCCACAGTGCAGAAAGAATCCAGTCCTGTGGAGACGGAGCTGCTAACCTATTAGAAACAGCTCTTTCTTTCTTTCTTTTTTTTTTTTTTTTGCAGTTTTTGGCCAGGGTCAGGTTTGAACCCGCCACCTCTGGTATATGGGGTTGGCACGCTACTCACTGAGCCACAGGCACCTCCCCATATTTCTATTTTAAATGGTAGCTTGTCCAAGGCAAGAGAGGTGGAGGACTAGTTCTAGACAGTGGCTTCCTATTACTTTGTGTGGATTCCAAGTCTATTTCTTTAAGCTTTCAGATATGCTTAGGGTGAGGGAAACAGAGCATCCATGCTATTCCCAGATTTCAAAAGAATGGTGAGAAGGAAGTAAAGGACTGAGGGAGGAGAGGGGGAGAGGTCACCACTACCAACTAAAAGCACAGTAAAACAGGCTACAGGGAAGAAAGGAGACAGAAGGCAAGTTAGGAAGTTAGTAACATTCACTCAACAATTATTTACTCAGGGACTACAACCTTCTAGGGTTCCATTCAAAAGCAAGAATGATAGGCAAAAAGAGGTGGCGTCTCCTCCTTTCCTTGTTTAAGACTCCAGTTCCAGAGAACAGACTTGGATTTTCATATCTTGAAAAGCCTCAGAGAAAGTTTTCAATCAAGTTTCTTTTTTTTTTTAATTGAATGGTAACTATGTAAATTAATGCACTTCTGGGGTACAGTGTGGGGTTTTCACACACAATCTGAAACACTTCCATCAAACTGGTTAATATAGTCTTCATGCCATTTTCTTAGTTATTATTTTAAAATGTTCACATTCTGGCTCGGCGCCTGTGGCTCAATCAGCTAAGGCGCCAGCCACGTACACCTAAGGTGGCGGATTTGAATCCCCAGCCCGGCCGGCCAAACAACAATGATGGCTGCAACCAAAAAAATGGCCGGGCGTTGTGGCGGGCGTCCACAGCTGTGGTCCCAGCTACTTGGGAGGCGGAGGCAAGAGACTCGCTTGAGCAGGAGTTGGAGGTTGCTATGAGCTGTGATACCACAGCACTCTACCCAGGGGGATAGCTTGAGGCTCCGTCTCAAAAAAAAAAAAAAAAAAAAGTTCACATTCTACTCTTAGAAAGATTCACTTGTACTCTTGTAAGATAAACCTCAGAAGTGATCCCTCCAATCCTCCTCCCTTCACCCATTCCCCTCTCCCCTCTCCCTCCCTCCTCCCCGTATTCTTAGGCTGTTATTAGTTTATAGCTTTCATATAAAAGGTAAAAATTAGTTTCATAATAGGGGTGTGTACATTGGATACTTTTTCTTCCATTCTTGTGATACTTTGCTAAGAAGAACATTTTCCAGCTCCATCCATGTGAACATGAAGGACATAAAGTCTCCATCAGTTTGTTGATCCATTCGTGGATTGATGGGCACTTGGGCTTCTTCCATGACCTGGCAATTATGAATTGGGCTGCAATAAACATTCTGATACAAATATCTTTGCTGTAATGCGATTTTTGGTTGTCTGGGAATATACCTAATAAAGGAATTGCAGGGTCAAATGGCAGGTTCAAGTTTCTAAGAAACAATACTAAAGATTATTCTATTTTTGTGAAAAAAGGGATTTTATGACATGTGTAAAGTATAATATTGAATAAAAGAAGTTTCGAAGTCTACTTTGTTTGGATAGAGCAGAAATCATATGATGGGCAGAAACAACAATAAAAATGCAGGATAATTACATGGAAGTAGGAGCTGTGTGATTTTGAAAGTATCATAGTCTCTAGAGAGGATCTACATTTCCGGTATAAGTTAAATATAAATTTTCCAATGAAAATAGCTTGTCTTGTTTCATATATTTTTCATTGAGTAAAGCACCCACAAGTTTCTTTTGCCACACAAAGAAAAAGTTCTTTCTATATTTCTCTTAATATTTAGGATTTGCCAAAGCATTTTCAGGTTCTTAAGTACACCAAAGTCTTTCCTATAATTTTCAAAATACCCAAACTTCAGATAATCTGGATTGGTTTTGGAACTCTATACAGGAGAACATAGTTTCTTCCTCCCCATTTGGATATTATTTAACTCATTTCTTCTTAGCACGGCTATAAAATCTGCACAGAATTCACATGGAAATATTTTTTATTAGCTTTTATTCAGCTAATGATTTTTTTTCATATCATTTCAAAACAGCAGCCATTTATATAACCCTGTTTTGTGTGTTTCTTTGTCCCCATGTTGGTGCTAAGGTTTACACCAATTAAGCCCAGGAGATGGGTCATCATTAATGCGTACACTGTCACTGGCAGGTAATTCTCCCACAGTGGCTTGTTAAGACTTGTCATCAACTTTATTTCATGTAAATGTTTTATTGAAGCATAACATACAAACAAAAATGTGCACAAATCATAGAGTTTGACAAATTTCTAAAAATTAGACATACAGTGCTACTACTATTAAGATTAAAAAATGCATAATTACCATCATTTCCCTCTTTCCCAATAGGCTTCCCACAGGAACCTACCATCTTGAATATTTATAGTGAAGATTAGCCTTGTTTATATGTAACTGAATTAAAAAAAAATTATTCTTTTGCATTTAACTATTTTCACTCAAAATTATGTTTGTAAGATCAACCTATATTACAGTACACTGTTTTAATGCATTTATTTTAATTGTTGTATAATACATAGTATTCTATGATATGCACATACCACTGTTTATTTAGTGGATATTTGATTTACTTCCATTAGCTGTATTAAGAATAATGTACTATGAATAAGCATGTACTTATCTTTCGATGATCAATTGTATAGGTAAAATCTGTTGGATTTATGCAGAGAGGTGGAATTTTTGAGTCATAGATGTATGCATATTTAGCTTTAGTAAATATTGTCAAAAAGTTTTCCAAAGAAGCTGCACTAAAGTATGCCATTTTTTCCTCATCCTATATTTTTTTTATATATACAAATATATGTGGTATAGGTGAAATTCTGTTATAGCTAGAAAGCATAGCATCAAGTCAGAGTAGAGTGTCCATCACCCCAGTTCAATATCATTTTGTTAAGTGTAGTCAACTTACTCTGCTCTCAAACATTGAATTATTCCTTTTATCTCATTACATGTTTGTGCTCTTTCACTCACTTTTCCTCATCATCCCTCCCGATGCTCACCCTTCCCAGTCTCTGTTATCTATCTTTTTCCTTTCTAACCCCCATGATCCAATGTGATCAAGCTGGTCTGTGAGCTCGCTTGGGCCCAGAAAATGGGGTCTGTGTCTAGGCCTTGGTGAGGGGGTCCTGCATCAGTGTGATTGTTTCCTGTTCCCTACTGTAAAAAATTACATGTGCAGGTGAAGTTTCTCTAGCCCTGAAGAAGCTATTCATGCCGTTGAAAGTGAGCTTACAGAACACAAAGAAAATGAGTGGAAAGAATGTTTTCCAAAATGGTTTGTGTGTATAGAATGTCACGGTGATTATGTGGGGAAAATATAGTAAACAAAATGATTTCACTTTTCTTAATTTTTGTGTCTCTCTAAACTTTCAGTGTCCCTCATGTATTACTGGTAAGATCAGGAAAGTTTTCTGAAAGGGCTCTTCCACAGTGTCCTTGAAAAATAAGTAGAATTTCGGGATATAATAGAAGGAAACTCTCAGAAGGGATATGTGAGGATTACAGATGACAAGCAAAAGGAACAATCTTAAGAACTGCTTTTTAAAAATCAAACCAAAATCTCAACCAAACAAGAGATCAATTCATCAAATACATTAACTGACTCCCTCACGTATATTCTGCCCTCCTCTGATGCTTGTACATTGCAGCTTGAAAAACACAAATCAGATGTCTCACTTTTCTGTTCAAACCCTTCCCTGACTACACTGGCCTTTAGGGTAAAGTCTAAGCCTCTTAAACAGCTCACAAGCCTGCCCGATCAGGTCCTCTTCCCTTTGTCCTTCCACATTTTGGCCACAGGGACTATTTAATCCCTTAAAATCCTGAGACACTTTTAGGCCTTGGTTTCTGTTGAACGCTGTGTCCTCTGTCAGAAATGCTTTCTTTACTTTTTCAGCATGCTCTTTCAGAACCAATTTTTTCTCAGACTCTAAAGACCTTATGATTGTCTTATTACCAACTTCATTTACCAGATATAATTAATTCACATTTTTATATTTTCATTTGATATGTGTAACTCATGTACTATGAAAGATCCCCTGGAAAGTACCATGTGTGGGCTCAAAATTCCCTGGCACCAGCCACGTCACAATTTTTCTTTCTCTCAAGAAAACATGAAATTAAAACACTGTTAACTATTTTTTCTCAAGTAAGATTTCTAGATTTCTGGGCTCCATCCAAATATAGGATGAAAAGCTCTAACAAGGGAAGAGACTATATAATAAGTAGGAAACCTCAGTTCCAAGTGCCTTTGTTGAGAAATTATGGTTGTGTGAGTAGAGAGAAAGCAGAACCAGATACGATAAGAATATTTTGACTGAAGTTACCAAAAATTAACAATTTCTGCTAAGAAGATAGAATAAAAGGAGTCAGTACCCTCCCCAGATGCAGTTGCCCAGCTGGGCTCACAGAGGTTTTACTACCCAAGAGGCAACCCCACCTTGTGCTCTTCCCTCTTGTCAAGGTAGGGAACCCAGTTTGGGGGCCCTGCTAGTTCTATAATTAAGGCACATCACTCTCAGGAGGAGAAAGACACAAATGATGGCTACATTGGTACCATGTTAAACAGAAAATAAAAAGAAAATAAAATCCTTTTGGCCAGTGTCTGCCTTTAATCCTCTTACAATCTTTGAAGCATAGCAATAAAAGAGAATCAAAGTAATCCTATCCAAAAACAAGATGCAACACTAATTTGGATAAGCTTCAGATTATTATGCACTTAGCCTGTAATAATCCTTTCATAAATATGTTAATTAGTAAATAAATGAATCAATGGAGGTGATATCAATCTAATTGAGTATTTCATATAGCAACTTTTAACATTTATAAATGCATCAAGTCATTTAGAAATCAACAAGAATTTTTAAAATAAATTTAAATTGCCCAATATTTTTATAACAACAATGTGTTTATATAGGGTTTATTTCTGAATAAAAATATAAAAATATTGGGCAATTTAAATTTATTTTAAAAATTCTTGTTGAAGTTTTTCAACTAAATTTTTAATTCATGATGATCTATACTACTGCTCAGTATTATGTTTCAATTTACTGTTATTTTATAGCCCAAGAAGAATTGCATTTTGCTTGGGTAATTTGTTTTCAGTTTTGTTTGTTTCTTGTTTTCTATTTTTTATATATATATTTTTTATATTTTTGTAATTTTTGTTTTTATTGTTTGGGATTCATTGAGGGTACAAAGAATTAGGTTACACTGATTGCATTTGTTAGATAAAGTCCCTCTTATAATTGTGTCCCACCCCCAAGAGGTGGGCTGAAAACCGTAACCCCCTCCTCCCACTTGCCCCTTCCTCTACCCATCCCGTGTATTTTACATGTGGTTATTCAGTTCTCCCAGCACCATTTATTGAATAGAGATTATTTTCCCCAGTATATATTCTTGTTTGGTTTATCAAAGATCAGGTGGCTGTAAGTTGTTAGTTTCTCTCATGGTTTCTCATTTGGTTCAAAATGTCAATGTCTCTGTTTTTGTGCCAATACCAGGTAGTTTGATCACTACGGCCTTGTAGTATAGCTAAAAGTCTAGTAGAGTGATACCCCTAGCTTTCTTTTTATTACTAAGAATTGCCTTGGATATACAAAGTTTCTTCTGGTTCCATACAAAATGAAGAATTTTTTTTTTCCAAGTCTTGAAAGTTTGATGATGGTATTTTAATGGGGATTGGATTGAATCTGTAGCTTGCTTTCGGGAGTATAGACATTTTCACAATGTTGATTATTCCCAGCCATGAGCATGGTATGTTCTCCCATTTGTTAATATCTTTTGCTATTTCTTTTCTTAGGGTTTTGTAATTTTCTTTGTAGAGATCCTTCACCTCTTTTATTAGGTATATTCCTAGATATTTCATTTTTTTTGAAGCTACTGAGAAGGGAATTGTGTCCCAGATTACTTTCTCATCTTGGCTGTTATTGGCATATACAAAGGTTATTGATTTGTGGTCATTGATTTTATATCCTGAGACATTACTGTAGTTTTTATCACTTCTAGGAGTCTTGTGGTTGAGTCTTTATGGTTCTCTAAGTATAAGATTATATTGTTAGCAAAGAGGGAGAGTTTGACCTCCTCTGAACACATTTGTATGTCCTTTATTTCCTTCTCTTACTTGATTGTGCTGGCTAGAACTTCCAGTACTATGTTGAACAGTAGCGGCAATAGAGAAAAATCTTGTCTGTTTCCAGAAGTGGAAAAGCTTTCAGTTTTACTTCTTTCAGTATAATATTGGCTGTGGGTTTGTTGTAGATGGCTTCAATCAGATTAAGAAATGTGGCACTTGTACCTATATTTTTAAGTGTTCTAATTAGAAATTAGTCTAATTAGACTATATTCTATATTTTTAAGTGTTCTAATTAGAAAATTAGTCTAATTTTCTAATTTTCTAATTAGAAAAGGACTAATTGGAATTCTGGTGTGGTTTTGGTAACTTGGGTCTTCATTGTTGTTATGTTTAAGAAATTTGATGATTTCCTTTTTTATCTCTTCTTGAACCCAACTAGCATTTTATCAAATGCTTTTTCAGCATCTATTAAGAAGATCATATAGTCTTTGTCTTTGCTTCTACTAATATGATAAATTATGTTTATGGGCTTGCATATGTTAAACCAGTCTTATATTCCTCAGATGAAACCTACTTGATTGTGATGAATGATTGGCTAGGATTTTGTTGAGAATTTTTGCATCTATATCTATATTCATTAGTGAAATTCGTCTCAAATTTGTCTTTTTAGTTCAGTCTTTTCCTGATTTTGGTATCAGGGTGATGTTTGCTTTGTAGTATGTGTTGGGAAAGATTCCTTCCTTCTCAATTTTTTGGAATAATTTCTTCAGTATGGGAATGAGAAGTTTTGATAGAATTCTGGTGTGAAACCATCTGGACCATGACTTTTTATTGCTAGGAGATTTTTTTTATTGTTTTTTTTCAATCTCAATTTTTGAAATTGATCTGTCCAAGATATCATTTCTTCTTAATTAAGTCTAGGGAGGAGATATGCTTCCAGGTATTGATCCATTTCCTCCACATTGTCAAATTTCTGGGCATACAGCTTCTTGTAGCACTCAGAGATGATTTCTTGTATCACTGTGGCATCTGTTGTTATTTACCCTTCATCATTTCTTATTGAGGTTATTAGAGATTTTACTTTTTTTTTTTCAGTTAATCTGGCCAAAGCTTTTTGATTTTATTTATTTTTTCAAAAAAGCAACTTTATGTTTTATTACTGTACTGAATAATTCTTTTATTTTCAATTTCATTAATCTCTCATTTAATTTTGGTTATTTCTTTTCTTCTGCTTAGTTGGGATTTGATTGTTCTTCTTTTTACAATTCCATGAGATGGTTCATGAGTTTCTTTGTTTTTGTTTTTGTTTTTTTTTCGCAGTTTTTTGGCCAGTGCCAGGTTTGAACCTGCCACCTCCAGTATAATAAGGCTGGCACCCTACTTCTTGAGCCACAGGCACCACCCTGTTCATGAGTTTCTTGATGTGCTCTCTTTTTGTTTTTCAAATGTAGGCTCTAATGCAATAAATTTCCCTCTTAAGACTGCTTTTGCTATATCCCACAGGTTTTGGTAACTTGTGTCTTCATTGTTGTTATGTTTGAGAAATTTGATGATTTCCTTGTTTATCTCTTCTTGAACCCAACTATCATTCGGCATAAGGTTGTTTAATTTCCAAGTTTTTGTGTGGGGATGAATGCTGTTGTTGGAGTTGAGTTCTACCTTTATTGCCTTGTGGTCTGAGAAGATACAAGGTGTAATTTCTATTAGTTTAATTATGCTGAGGTTTGATTTGTATCCTAGGATATGGTTGATTTTGGAGTATGTATGATGGGCTGAAGAGAAAAATGTATATTCATTAGCTTTTGGATGGTGTGTTCTGTATATGTCTATTAATCTCATCAGTTCTAGGGTCACATTTAAGTCCTTCATATCTTTGTTTAGAGGATCTTTCCAGTTCTGTCAGGGGGTATTAAAGTTCCTGTCTATTATGGTGTTATAGATATCATATTGCTCAGAGCCATCAATGTCTGTTTCATAATCTGGGAGCATTTAAGTTGGGTGTATAAATATTTAATGTAAATATTTAAAACTGAAATGTCTTCTTTTATTGTTCCTTTTATCAGTATAAACTGTCTATCTTTGTCTTTCTTAACTTTAGTTGCTTTAAACATGCTTGTATCTGAAAATAAGATTGCAACCCCTCCTTTCTTCTGATTTCCATTGTCTTGAAATACTGTTTTCCATCCCTCAATCCTGAGTCTTGACTTGTCCTTGATGGCTAGGTGTGTCTCCTGGAAATAGCATATGGATGGCTTGTGCTTTTATGTCCAATCAGCCAGCCTGTGCCTCTTCAGTGATGAATTCAGCCCACTGACCTTTATTGAGAGGATTGATAAGTGTGGTGGAGTTCTATTTATGTTATTTTCTGAACATACATTATGTAGTTTTATCCTTTGTGCCATTGTAGAAGTTAAGTTTTAACCTTTAGCTTCTGGGTGTTTACCTTGCTGGTCTATTGTGGTAGTCCATTGTGATGGTCAGTGTTGAGAAGAGGTCTAAGTATTTGTATTTCCTATAGAGTTGGTCTTGTTGCGGCTAATTTCCTCAGTGCTTGTATATCCACAAAAGATTTGATTTCTCCATCAGTTTTGAAGCTTAGTTTGACAGAATACAGAATTCTGGACTAGAAACTGTTTTGTTTAAGAATATTGAAGGTAGATGACTATGCTCTCTGACTTGGAAGGTTTCAGTTGAAAAGTCTGCTGTCATACTGATGGCTCTTGCTCTGTGGGTCAGTTGGTACTTACTCCTGGCTGCTTACAGAATTTTTTCTTTCATCTTGACTTTGGACAGGTTCATTACAATGTGTCTTGGAGGGGCTCTGTCTGAGGTGAGATGACCTGGGGTTCAATATTCATCTGAAAGGAGTGTGTCAGGATCTTCAGTAAAACTTGGGAAGTTTTGATTTATGATAGTCTCCAGCAGGGCTTTCATTCCTTTAGAACATTGGTTCTCAACTTCTTAATGCCTCCTAATGCTGAAACCCTTTAATACAGGTTCCTCATGTTGTGGTGATCCCCAACCATAAAATTATTTTCGTTGCTACTTCATAATTGTAATTTTGCTACTCTTATGAGTTGTAATGTAAATATCTGATGTGCAGGATGTATTTTCACTGTTACAAAGGGTTTACGACCCACAGGTTGAAAACCACTGCTTTGGAATAATCTTCTGACCCTTCAGGAATGCCCATTATTCATATGTTTAAAAGTTTCATGAAGTCTTGTATTTCTTTAATTGCCAGTTCTGCTTTCTCTTTCTTCTTTTCTGCCTCTTTATCTACCTGGATTAACTCAAAAACTTTATCCTCTAGCTCTGAGGTTCTTTATTCTCCATGGTCTAACCTATTTCTGATACTTTCTACTGCACCTTTACTTTCCCTGATTTCTCCTTCATTTTCTTAAGCTTTGCCATATCCTTTCCATGTCCTATGTATCTCTTTTCCCACTTTCGGTTCTGTCTTTCCATTTTCTAATCCATTCCTTTTATTGTTTGTCTTTATCATGCATATTTTAAATTCCAATTCTGTCAAGTCTATTAATTCTTTATAGGTAGAGTCTTCTGCAATACTGCCTCATGGTCCCTTGAGGGACTTGCTCTGATTTGGTTTTTCATGTTGCTCAAATTTTTCTGTTGGTTCCTCCTTATGTGTTCTTTGGTTTTGTTCACTTCCTTGTTCTCATTTTTCCTTCTCACTGCCTCTTTGACTTCAAATAGAAGTCCTTGCTCTTAATTACAGTATGTTGCAATATGTCGGTGGAATACCAGGTGGTGCTGTGTTATTTTTTAGGAGATTGAGAACACAACTAGCAACTTATTCCTAACTTAGTTACCTTTGGTGATCATCTGATTATTTCCTCAGCATTCAGACCCTGCTGGGTTGGGATGTGAAAGTTCATAAGAATCCTTAGGAGGCAGGTGTCCCAGTGCCCCCTGACTCCAGTTCCTGTGGGGTGTGGGAGTCACTCAGCCTGTCCCAAGAGTAGAATTCTGGCAAACAGAATTAAGATTGCTGTGCTTTAGATCCCTGCTAAGACCTTGTCATGACCTTCTCACAATGGCAGCTCCCTGGCCTCTAAGACCTTCTTAGTACGGCTGCCTCACCAGCTATCAAACCTATGGCAAATCCACTCCAACTGGCATTCAAATCTGGTTGCTGTATACTGTTCAAGTCTGCCCAATCTTTTAAGCTTTCCACTCAACATGTAGTTTCCCCCAACAACTGAAAACTCCAGAGAGACTTCCCCCTTCTTCCCCTCCCCGGACCTCTTTTGGCAGTCAGCCAATCCCAGCCAACTGCAATTACTTGCCTAATTCATCAGACTTTCACTGCTCAGGATCATGTACTATATCAAGCTCACCACCTCCTCGCTGTGCACCCTGAGCTATGACTCTGTGTAAGGTTCTTGTGCCAGGTAATGCTGGGTTCTCTCTTTTATTCCAGTTATTCTAGGAGAGCTCTGCTGAATAATTCTTCTGGTCTACCATCTTGATCTGTCGACTGGGTAATTTGTTTTCTGAGCTATGTCTTTCATTTCTATAGGAGATAGAGGATATGGGAAGGAGAAATGACATATTACATAAAATTTAGGACATTTCTATAAACAAGTGAGTGGGAGAGGTCTTGATTAACTCTGGTTCTTTGAACTGGCATAAGAGATATGACATGAAAGTATGATTATTTGCTCCATAGGAAGAGATTATTTATTACTTACTTATTTTTTCTGGTTTTGAGAAGCCTCAAATTTCAAATGAATTTTTTTTCCAGGAAAAATGACTGATATAATTTATCATTGCATAACATAAGCAGAAAGATATTATTATGTTTGTAGTACTGAGCTCTATATGTGAATATAGGAGATCAAGAACTCCTTCTTCATTAAAATTAAAAGAAATAAAAGCAATTGACATTCATTGGTTGTTTACTATGTGCCAACACTGCTTCAAAGGCTTTATTTAAATTAATTTGTTTAATCCTCACCTTGACACTAAGAAGCAGGCATTTTGTTATCAATGTTTTCTCACAATTGAGAAACCAAACACAGAAAGTTTATATAAGTAGCTCAGTGTATCCAAAGAAGTGGCAAAGCTTAAACATAATGTCTGATTCTAGTGTAAATGTTAAAAATTCCACTGTACATTGTAGAAATTCCTCTTTCAAAAACAAAAGTCAATCTAAAATATACATATTCATTACCTCAAATATTTCATCCACCAACTCATTTAGAAAATAAGCTTAGACTATCACTAAAATAACAATAGAAAATGTACTTTCTGGAATAAGATATAAAGAGAGTAACTTGCTCTTGGTTTCTGAAATGAAAATATTAATTTCATAACCTGAGAAAGAGTAGACCTGACAATTTAACAAGGTATCCAAGATAAGGACTTTAAGTTATTATCGGGTTGAACCACATATATAGGAGAAAAGTTGGCAAGAGTTTCGCCATCTTGAAGGGAAACCACCATGATGACTTACAATTGAATCCTGAATTTCAAGATGTTCTGCAGCAAGGTCTTTAAATAATCCCCAGAGCATAGATAACCCATAACAAAGAAACAACACCTGTAGCATAGGTAACTCCTCATAAAGATGCTAACTTCCCTAAGGGTCATAAGTTTCGCAAGAAAATGAGAAGCATGATCAGCTACACATTTTTTACCAAAAGAACATTTTCTAGAGGGTAAGCATGAGGACCATCCATCTTATGATTACCCAAGTGGGTCAAGCCCTGGTGGGGTAGAGCCTCTAGGTTTCTGGGAACATCATTAAGAGAAGAGGCAGAATGCTCAGTGTAATATAACCACACAACCCAGGATCCTGGGGAGCCAAACACTGCCAGAGTGTGGCAGTGGGGCCTAACCCTGGGTTCCAACTGCTATTTATAGAAATTCAAGCAAATTAAGTATAAAAAAAAAGTTACAAGTAAAAAATAACAAAAAACATTACAAGATTTGTCATGAATGTTCCCACATGACTGTTTTTTTTCTGTGTTCATATATCTAGTGTGGGAAACGTGTTTTGACACCTGTTGTTCACTGGTGTGACTAGTATCTGCCTAAGGTATTTCTGCCCAGCTAAGTGATTAATTTCTTGTGCATGTGGTTGCAACTGTTGCTGCTAATACTCATGCCCTCTTTCTTACTCTGCATGTGACTACAACTTTGTTACAGTTACAAAGCCTAACTAGTGTCACAAGTCAGCAACTTTTGCTGCTGCCCTGGACATCCTGTTCCCTATGCATTTCTTGAGGTTTCTTTGTTATGTGTTTTCCACATAATTTATGGCTCATGATGTTTTGTGTTATCTCAGTCACAGTCACATAGCAAGCAAATAAATACAACGTTAAGCATAATGAGAATTCGCAGTGACCACACATTTCTCCATAATCATTGATTAACATTAATTCATAAAAGACAGCTGGAATTTGAACATTATTTCATAAAAGATAGTTGGAATTTGTTCTCTCACACCCCAGATAGCACTTCTGTTCATAAATCCTTATTAAATTTTGTTTTCTGAGAAACTGTATTTTTTCATCTTTTCTTCAGCCTCTAAGTTCCATCGACCTTTGCAGGTAGGTTGGAATATACCTGAATATGCCAAAACATTTAGTGAGCCAACCAGAACCTGAGAGATCAAGAAGGGGGGGAAGGAAATGAATCTCTCATGGGGGAAATAAATAAAAGCTATACATATTTTTATTTTGATGTATACCTGTGTACATGTCTTTTGTATATTATCTACATGGCACCAACTTGATGTATAAGTAAATGAGCATATATAAGTTAATAAGTCCAAATATTTGTCAAATTCTTCTGACTTAAGTAATCTTTAATAAATAAAACCAGTTTTAAAATAGTTGATAAAATGAAATAGAAACGTCTTCGTAATGGTCTATATTAAATATACAGTAGAACCTCTATAAGTTGAGCAGGCAACGGACTATAACAAATTGGTCAACATACAGATGTGGTCAACATAAGGAACTAGGCCTACTGTATTAATATATACATGTGTTGCATGTCTAACATGTGAAAATTAGGTGAATGAAAATTAAGGAGGTGGTCAATGTAGGGAGGTGGTCAGCTCTGGAGGTTCGACTGTAATTCATACATTTTTGCCTGGGTCTACTGTTCAAACAGGTTAGACTACCTCTTCTAAATGTTTCCTGTTCATAAATTTAAGATGTTTTAAGTTACTTCTGTGATTTTTTTGATATTTGTTTGACTTGTCTGTGAGCTTATATCTCAGAGCAATTAGATTCTGAACTCTAAGTAAATGGCCATGGTGAGGTCTGAGAACATATGTGGAGTTCCTTTGGTTCAGATGTGTTACGGCTATGCTGGCAATGGTCAGAAATTACC
Source organism: Galagoides demidoff (assembly GCA_963574575.1). Taxonomy (NCBI): domain Eukaryota; kingdom Metazoa; phylum Chordata; class Mammalia; order Primates; family Galagidae; genus Galagoides; species Galagoides demidoff. The sequence goes on along the minus strand of CAUYQV010154669.1, from coordinate 9,982 downwards.
TTCAAAGATCTGTTTTTTGGCTTAGGCTCTGCACCTTCTACATAATAATAAAGATTGCTTGCTTCTTAGGTTTTTGCTAAATATTAAGGTTACTACAAGTTAACATTATAATTAACACTTGTGTATATAATTAAAACTACTAGATAAATAAACAAATAAATAGATTTTAAAAGATACTTTCTTCTAAAAGCTTTTTGCAAATTTTAAAGTGTTGAGTCCTCAAATAAAATATGGAAAGGACCCTGACAAGAAATGTTGAATGAAGGTTTCTTATATCTTTGGAGATTGCACCATTGGACTAGGTAAATATTTTCAAAACTCTAACAAAAATCTAATGCATTCTTCTTTTGTATTTATCTGAGTGGAGTTGAAAGATATTCTCCTTAGTATGGTATCTCAAGAATGCATCCATGTACTCAATACTAATTTGAAACTAGCAGATGAACAACTATAAGCCTACCTGAGAGGAAAAACACAAATTTAAGAAGGAGGGTAGAGGAGGATGGGAAAGAAGGTGCTCAGTCAATTCCCACCTATCAGGTACGATGTGGGGTGTATGGCACACCTGCAGGGTGAGAGACTCACCCTTAGACTTTTCCTAACAAATGCAAACATGTCACCTAATAGCATGTACCATTACATTAATCTGAGATTTAAGGAAAAAAGCTGATACATGCATGAAGATTGCTAACTCAATATCCAGTAGAAAAAGAACTAAATGGGACTAAACTGATGAAGGACTAAAAGAAATTATATGACTTTTTTGTTTGAAAACTTGTTGATTCTTTTTATACTTTGTTTTCCAGAGGCAAGAAGACTTTTTTAAAGAGCAATTTACAGCTTACAGCAGTTGGATAACATATACTTTTTGTGAGCAAAATTGAAATGTTTACCTTTCTCTCTACCTGATTTCTTCAAAATTTGAGTATTTTGAAAGTACTCAAAATATTTTCGAGTATTCTTATTTTGTGACAATATTTATTTGTAAAATTCCAATAAGAATATATTTTCTTTTATAACAGAATACATTGGATACCCTGGGAAATTTGCCAAGGTTCTGAACGGAATGGATGGAATGGAATATTTTTAGATATGATAAGACTGCTTTGAGGAATTGAGGTTGAAATCATGGAACCATTAAAAAGACTATTGGGAAAATTTATTCTAGTAGTTTGTCTATATTGCTTCTTTACAAATTTCCTGCCCTTATTGTAAGAAAAGATGTCACTTTCTCATAGACCCAGGAACTTCAAGGTATTTGGGGATCTTGAAGTCAAAGGAATTCACCCAATTTGTATAGGGGTGATAAGTACAGTTTGATGGCAAATCCTTACCTGGGCTTCCTAGCCTTGAGAAACTTTTAAAAGTCTAATCTGAACTTCCTTATTAAAAAGTTCCAGAAAAATCCAACTTAAAGGGAGACTACATTACTAATGCTATTGTTTTCACATTTTATGCAAATGGTAGGTCAAATATAATAAGATTAAAATTTAAGTTGGTCTTACTATGATTGCTCTTTGGTAGAAGAGAGAGATTAAGAAGGAAAAATTATGTTTCAGAAGGAAACTATAGCATACCTGTTTTTAATTTCCTTCCCTGACCACTGTTTTTGATTTTTTATTATTTGCCTATAATTTGGACTGTATCTTGAATTATTTTTCTGCTGCAATGAATCTCTAATGAAGAAAAGAGTTTTAATTTCACTTGTGATATTTTTAGTTGCCTCCCTAATGTAGTTGGTTCTTTTTTGTTTGTGGTTCTGTCATGCAAATTCTTTTCTGTCTTACAATCTTTGTGTGCATTATATGCCTACTATTCAAATTCTTAATGTTATGTATCTCTCATTGTTCAACTTGTTCCCCCAAAATCTAAAATCATGGTATTCTGAAGCTTAGAGATGATTCAACAAAGCTTGCAAGTCTCCTTTGTTTAGAATCCCACTGGGCCCAATCTGTGTTCCGTTGCCAAAACACTGCTGCTGAAAATATGCATTATCAAGCACCCTCCCTCCTGGCCAGGGACTACTGTGCAAGAGGTAGGCATGTGAGACTGTAAAAGCTAGTTTTCGGGTAAAATGTAGAAAAATAGCCTCCTGAATGGCAGATGTGATATCATTTTGAAGTGAAACCACCATGATGACTGATGTCTGATTCCTAATACCAATGTGTTCTATAGGAAGACATTTAAATAATGCCTATAGCATAGATAACCTCTCCTAACGATGCTTATCAAACTTTCCCAGTGGTCATGAGTTTTGCAAGAAAGTCTGAAATGTGCCAGCTGCACATTTTACCAAAAAAGCTTCATATAACAAAGAATATTTTCTGGAGGTTGAGTATGGGGCTCTACCACCTTGTGGCCACTCAAGATATCACTTCCCTTTGTAAGTCCCTACTAAATATTTTCTTTCTGAGAAACTAAACTTTTCAGTCTTTCCTTGACCACTCAGCTCCCTTAGCCTTTGGGGGTAGGTTTGTTTGTATATATCTCCTCGCTGTGGAACAATATGACATTGCTAGAGTTGTAGATCAAATCTGGTCAATTGTTGATAATTTCAAATGATTCAACCTAATAGTGCTCGGTTTCCCCTAAAGTAAATAATGAAAATTAACAATTTTACATACAAATCCAGAATTTTGTAGGGACCAGAAAAAGGAAAGAAAAAAAACAGAAGACAAGGCCTCTGTAACGAGAATCAAGTCATACACAAAACAACCAGGGTCAAATAACATTCAGATAGCTAAGGGCTACATCATTATGAAGCAGTAGATGAAAGAATCTACAGAAACGTCAGTAAGTACCCAAATGTGAACTTGGAGAAAAAAGAGGACAGAGAAGAGTCAGATGGTTCTTCTAGGGAGAAAGAACAGCAGGATAAAGAGCAAACAACTGGGAGCCATCATGAAGTATGAAGTATTAGAGCCCAGAAAGAAGGGACTAATTGGATCATTGGGTTCGTGTGCTTCGCAAAGAAGATAAGATAGATGGATAAGAGAAGAGCTGAAATGGGAGGAGAAACCTGGACTTCATTCTGCCAGGAGGGATATTAGGAAATTTGGGAAGTGATTTATTCTAATAAATATGTAAAGTAATAATAGCTTGTTACTAGCTGCTTTCTGTCTCAAGTACTGAGTATAAGAAATGCATATATATAACATGTATATGTGTATGTATATATATAATGTTCTCTATTTTTCAGAAAATATTGAAAGACAAGTATTAATATTTACACTTTGTAAATGAGAAAATGAAGACCTAGAAAGGTTAAATAATTTTCCCAAAGTCACACAGCACTGAACATTCATAACTCCCCAAAGCAAAGCTTTTTCTCTTTTATCCATTTTACTCAAGTGAAATTTAAAATGAACCTTCAAGTAACTCTATCTTAAAGACAGCATAAAACAGAGGACAAAAGCTACAATGAGAGACAAAGAGTGAATATTTGAGTTTGTAAGTTGTCAGGATCGCTGAGTTTTGAAAGTGGGTGATGAATTCAATGTTAAGTAATATGCAAGGGGAAGAGGAAACACAAGTAAAATCCCAGAAGTTACCTAGAATGATGGGTGCAAAGTAGAGAGGGACAGATCAAGAATAAGACAAAAGAAAGAACTGGAGAACAGAGCACCAGGTATCTCAAGTATTTATTCAACAAGTATACCCTCCTCCCCCAGCAAGGAGTCAAGTGAGTTGACATCTGAATGGTCCTTTGGAAGTTAAATAAGTAGAGTTTCAGTGAAAGGCAACTGCTGAAGTTAGAGGCAAATGTCAGGAAGGAGAGATCAAGGAGAATAAGCAGTGGAGGGCTTAGACTAGAAACTCTAGAAACTAGAGTTTCTTCAGAGTGGATGAGCCCAATGATATTTCACTGGATGAGGGTCCCAGGAGCTACCCACTTTTTCTTGATCGAGCACTTCTTTCTGGAGCATGGGCTGCTCATCTTCTCAGTTGTTTCACATTTACAGTTGTCTTACACAGCTTAGGCTACTGTGTGTAATAAAATACCACAGATTGGGTGACTTTAACAACAGGTATTTACTTCCAATAGTTCTGGAAGTTGGGAAGTACAAGATGAAGGTTCCATCTCATTTGGTTCCTGATGAAGGCTCTCTTCTCAGCTTACAGACAGCTGTCTTCATGCAGTGTTTAGAAAGAGAGAGACAGAGTGACAGAGAGACAAAGAGCATAATCTCTCTGGTCTCTTCTTCTAAGGACACTAATCTCACAATGCGAACTTCATTGTCATGACCTCATCTAATCCTAATCATCTTCTAAAGGCCTTATCCCTAAATACTATCATATTGGACAATAAGGCCACAACACATGAATCTAAAGAGGGGGTATGCAAATATTCTCTCCAAAACAATCATCATAAAGACAGCTTCTATTTGTACCTTTTCTGCACTGGTATCTCATTGACCTTCCCTGGAGTTTCATTTGATGATAAACAAGACCTATCACCAAAGCTTCTAAAATTTTTTGAATGTAAAAATTGCTAGTATGATTCTTTTTGCTAATTAGATTTCCATCTTAGAACACAAATTACAACAGCAATAGAGAATCTTGTCATATCATGGCTAACACTTGCCCCAAAAGTTTACTGAATGAAGAAATATAGGGGTAAATTTGGGAAAATGTTGAGAGAAACCTATTTTCCACCTATTTTTGACTCTATGCTGATTGCATCTTGTCTTTAATTCTAAAATGGAGTAGAACAGCAGTAGAATACAAACCTTTCCCTTTCAACCAATAAAACCCTATCTTTGGCTCAGCACCTGTGGCTCAAGCAGCTAAGCACCTGAGCTGGAGGGTTTGAATCCAGCCCGGGCCTGCCAAACAACAATGATGGCTGCAACCAAAATATAGCCGGGCATTGTGGCGGGCACCTGTAGTCCCAGCTACTTGGAAGGCAGAGACAGGAGGATCACTTGAGCCCAGGAGTTGGAGGTTGCTGTGAGCTGGGATGCCACAGCACTCTACCCAGGGGGACAGCTTGAGGCACTGTCTCAAAAAACAAACAAACAACAACAAAAACCCTATCTTCCTCTTCCACCTCTATAACCATAAGATAGGGAGAGGAGAAAGTTGAGAATCTTGCTGAGAGGAAACTGCCCCCCCTTTTCATCTCGGTGTGCTCAGCAGTTTCCCCACCGTTGCCTATATTGTCACCAACAGCACATTTTAATGAAACCACATTTGCCACAAGAAAGTACGTTTGGGGGAACAGATATCTACATGGTTGATATTCTTTGCCTCCTTTGTTAAAACATGTCTTGGTCTCCTAGCAACATTATAGGGAAACACATCAGGGGTATGAAATTAGATGGCCGTGTAGGAGGAATACCTGTAGAGTGTTCAGTTTTATGAAAGGCTTTCACCAAAAATTATATACATTATGTAAAATGCTACAGTAACATAAGGTTAAGGTAGAAATTGTTCAACACCCCCACAAGCAATTTAGAATTCCAACAGTACCAGTGGCTGAGGGTCTAGGGTATAGTCAAAAAAAAAAAAAAAGAAAGAAAAGAAAAGGAAGAAGAAAAACAAAATTCAATGGACTGGGGAACCTATGGCCTAAAGGCCACATCTAGCCCTCTGCATCCCCGAGTATATCCCTTTTCCGAATCCAAATTTCAAAGAACAAATCCTTTTATTAAATCAAATCCTTTTTAAAATTTGGATTCCATCGAAAGGACACACTGAAAGATCCAGAAGGCCACGTGTGGCCTCAAAGGACAGGTTCCCCACACCCTGTAGTCCAGATGCAGGCTCTTTTGTGAAAGCTTTCTCCCAACTTTGACAATGGATGGAAATGAAATTTTATCTCTTATAAGTAAACAAACAAATAAATAAGTTAGAAATATAAAATTCAAGGAGCAAGACTACAAAAGCCTACTCTATAGATACTGGCTGTAGTTGCACAAGTTCTAGCCTGTGCTGGTCCAGTTCCAATTGTCTTGTTTTTCACAGAATATGTGAGGGCCAACTGTATGCATATTTCTGGGCACAGCCCCACACTTTTATGTCCTAGATAAATAGATCCCCAGGATATGCATGTGACATATTTGCCCAGGTGATTTCTTGGGAACTATTGCTGGGAGTTGTAGAAGTTCTTTTTTTTTTGGCAGTTTTTGGCTGGGGCTAGGTTTGAACCCACCACCTCAGTATATGGGGCTGGTGCCGTACTCCTTTGAGCCACAGGTGCTGCCCTAGAAGGTATTCTTAATTTAATGGTGTCTGCACTATTCTTTCACTGGCAGTCATTGTCTTCCTTTGGTGGATAAGAGAATTTTCTCTTGCAAAGGTCCTACAATGTTTTCATTGAGCCAAGTTTGATACCAGAAAAAAAATTCATTTAGTCAATAATATACATTTCTTCTTCTCAGATGATATATTTACATGTATACATTTACTCATTTTCTCTTTCCTTCCAATTCATTGCATTCACACCTGAATCATGAGCTGATTATCTTATCGGCATATACATATTGGTGTCGGCATATATCGGCATATATCTTATTGGTGTCTCTGTTTTAGGCAATGTTCTGAATGCTGGAGATAAGGTGAGTAAGAGAAACTGCTTTGATCTCTATGAAATTTGCCATTTACTGAGAAAGACAAACACGCAATAAATATTTAAGATGAGTGCTATCAAGAATACTTGCTTACAGGCAGTGCCTGTGGCTCAAAGGAGTAGGGCACCGGCCCCATACACCAGAGATGGTGAGTTCAAGCCCAGCCCCAGCCAAAAACTGAAAAAAAAAAATTACCATTTTCAATTCATTATTGCCAAGTTATGGAAGAAGCCCAAGTGCCCATCAACCCATGAATGGATTAATAAATTGTGGTATATGTATACCATGGAATACTATGCAGAATTAAAAAAATGAAGACTTTACCTCTTTTATGGTTACATGGATGGAGCTGGAAAATATCCTTCTTAGTAAAGTATCTCAGGAATGGAAAAAACAAAATATCCAATGTACTCAGTACTACTGTGAAACCAATTTATAATCACTCACACTTGCATATGAAAGATGAATCACAACTATAGCCCAGAATGAAGGAGGGAAGGGGAGGGAGAGGGGAAAGAAAGGGGGTTGGGTCAATAGAGGAAGGGTTGGTAGGGGGACCACACCTACGGAGCATATTTTAAGTACAAGTTGGATCTATCAGATGTAGAGCATAAATGTCTTAATCCTGTAATAGGATAAAAGTGGTGAAGGCTATGTTGTTTAATAGGATATAAACATTCCAATTTGTACAAATAATCATCACATTGAATCCTATAATGACAGAAATGTATTTATGATCTACGTATGAAAGACTTAAATAAATTTTAAAAAAAGAAAAAAATACTTGCTTAAAATTTAAGAAAATTTTAGATATTCAAATACTTTTTATTCTGGATTTTAATTATACTCTTTAAATAAAAATTAATTGCTCTATATTAGCCATTTTTATTAGTGTTTTCAACTCCATTGTGAAAAGATGCCAAGAGCCATCAAAGACATACGGTAGAAAGATTAAAGGTTCAAGAAAGGATGGTTAAATTATTTTGGAAATGTTACAACAATATGAAATACCTTGGGACAGAGGAGGTGATAGTGCTCTTCTAAGTCTCAGAGTTTCTCTGTATTCCACATCTTGTTTTTCTCCTGGACCAGGGAGAAGGAGGACAGGACAAGGCAAACAATGACCTTGCCAGAGTATTATAGATTGCATCTATCTTTTAGGTTTAGTTACATTAGGCCTACTTCCATGATAAAAAAAATAAAGTGCCTGCAACATAACCAAAGTAACCAAAGAACTAAAATATGATTTGATTTTGTCAAAACTAGGACCCCAAATCTTCCCATCAGGGATGAAGAGAGAAGAGGAATAGGACCTGAGGTAGAAGCTATTTCAGAGGCCTGGTGCAAACTCAAGTGCAACCTAGAACAGTAGAAATCTTCGTTTGAGATTTACCATTAAGGTTTCCTGGTGTAAGGATGTCTTGGTCTATTTGGGCTGCTGTGATAAATACCACCAAGCTGAGTAACTTATAAATAAGTGATGGAAACTCACTTCTGACAGTTCTGGAAGCTGGGACGTCTGAGATCAGGATGTGGGCAGATCTGGAATCTGATGAGGGCTCTCTTCCCTGTTCCAGATGGCAGCTTCTCACTGTTGTCACATGGTGGAGGGGACAGGAAGCTCTCTGGGAGCTCTTTCATGAGAGCAGTAATTCCATTCATATGGTCTCTATCCTTATAGAGACCTCTATCCTCTAACCACCTCTCAATGGCCCCAATTCATAATACTATCGCACTGGTGATTAGGTTTCACTAGTAAACTTGGTCATAGAAGACACAAACATTCACACTATAACAGATGGGTTAAAGAATCAGCTGATGTATTTGTCTTGCGTTGTTTCTGTTGCCCCGATCTGAGTGCTCTTTTTGTTAGGATTCTTTTTCTTTCATATTCTTTGAAGCAGTTGTGATGGAGTGAAGACTGTACTAGCAAGCAGAGCGATGAGTGGTAAGTGGTATTGAGTGATCCACTAGTAGCAGTCTACTAAGCACTGAGTCTTTGTAAAGAATTTTACCTGTGCTTTGACTTCCTTCAATGTAAGCTTTTTTCTCCATCCTTTCCAAAACTTTTTTTGTTATGGCACCTTCTAAACAATTCTTTTTATGCTCAAGTTAATGAGTTAGTTTTTGTTTTTATATATTCAGGAACATTGACCAGTATAAGTGAGAAGCTGGGTCATAGATCATGGTGGAGAAAGGCTATGTCAGGGAGAGCAGAAATAAGCCTCATCTCTGGAAAAAAATACAGGCAGAGATAAGTTCTCTAGCTTGGACATTCGACCTGTGGGTGACAAGGAATCAGTATTGGAAGGGAAAATTAGATAATAGCTCAAATGTTGATAGATATCTAGACAGGTTAATCTACCCATGAGGTGCTTTGGTGGACAGGTACAGAGCTGCAAAACTCAAGTTCAACAGATGCCCAAGTTCTCAGCTGAAGTTGAACAAAGTGATGCTGGGCCTTCTATGTGCTTTCATAGAGAGATGACAAGACGATGAAGACAGTAGAGGGCAGTGCAGTGCAATGCAAGAAGCACTAGCTCCAGAGCCCAGCGGTACTGAGTTTGAATCTCAGCTCTGGTACCTGTTAGTGGAGTAGGCTCTTTCTTCTAGGAGCAATATCTCATTATTCAATAATTCAGTGTTTAGGGCATATGGTGGATAATGAGAACTGACTGCAGTAAATCTTAATACAATGATGAATGTAGGGTTTTATGGCAGAGTACATGGTACTTGATCAGGGGATCAAGGAAGGTTGCCATGAAAAAAAGTCCATTAAACTAATACCTGAAGCATGAGTAAGGATTATGGAACTGAAGTTGTGGAAAAGAAACGCTCTAGACAGTAGGGCAAAGAGAGCATTACAATGTGGATAGAACTAAGTATAGTGTTTATTATGTGGGAAGGGGGAAATTGAGTCTTGATAGGCAACAGGAAGTTAGTTCATTTGCATCATGAAAGTCATTTAGGAAATCTGGACTTTGCCCTAATGACAGTCCAAAGCTATTGATGGCATTTAACCAAGATTTGGCCATGTTTACCCAACTCTTAAAAACCCTGTTTGCCAAAATCAACTTAGACATGTAAAATAGGCTGAAATGAGAAGAGATTGGGAAACTCTCCTTTGTGATTCACTTTGTGAAGTTAGTGCTGAAATTGGTGTCTAAAGCATATCTGGAATAGATTGGTGTGGTTTATTAGTCATATTGGGAGTCCATTTTCTAAAGGAAATTAAAGGAATTGCTGACTAAATGACTCTAGAATTAAATTTTTTTTTTTTTTTTTTTTTTGAGACGGAGCCTCAAGCCATCCCCCTGGGTAGAGTGCCATGGCATCACAGCTCATAGCAACCTCCAACTCCTGGGCTCAAGCGAGTCTCCTGCCTCCGCCTCCCAAGTAGCTGGGACCAC
>CAUYQV010154668.1:0-19403 GCA_963574575.1 Galagoides demidoff | reverse complement strand
ACTGCACCTGGCCACTGCGCCCAGCCAATTTGAGAAATTATTGTTAACTCTTTAGATGTGATAATGCTCTCAAGATCACTTTTTTTTCTTAAAAGTTCTTATTTCTTAGAGATATGTTCCAAAATGAATGAATGAAATGCTATGATCTCATAGATTTGCTTTAATCTCTACATGGGATGGGAAGAAAATGAGTATATATACATGTATATACATGTAATATTATAAAAGTAGTTGTTACTGATGACTGGTGAGGTTAGGCAATGGCACCTGAGAATTTATGAACTTCTCATCCCTAATTTTGCATATATTTGAAATTTTCCACAAGAAAAAGGATTTATTAAAAGAAATAAACGTTTGTCAATGTTTAGCAACAAAAATGCACTGATCTCTAAGTTGTCCATGCACATAATATATATGCAATAAAGACTCCACTAACTAGAATTCAGTTCTTTCTCAGCAAAAGATGAGGACCTAAGCAAGAGAAACATAATCAACGTAGTTTTATTATAGTGGGGACATGCAGAGTGCTAGTAGGTGTCCTTGTTGCCTAGGGGAATTAACCTGGCAAAGTTATATGAATTACTTAATGTAGATGTCTGTACCATCCAAAGAAACATATTTAAGGAGCTCCTTTAATCTTAACAATGTATATAAATATAAATTATATATATAGGGTGCCAAAAAATGTATACAAATTTTAAGAAAGAGAAAACCTGTATTACAATTGTAACACTCAATATATATTAATAACATTTGTTTTCTTATATATCAAATTTTGTATCTTTTGTAGTTGCAGAAGTCAAGCATGACTTGAATATTAAAATTTTAATACAGATTTTTCATCTCTTAAAATGCATATACATTTTTTGGCACCTCTGTAAAAATGTTTATATTTGCATATAATTATATATGACATATTATTTAACACAAGTATATTATCATATATAAATGTATAATATTTATATAATATATTTAAATATTTATTTATATTTATTATTTATGTCTATACATGTAAAATTTAATATACGTACATTTGCACTAGAATGTTCACTGCAGCTCAATTCACAATATCCAAGTGGTGGAATCAACCCAGGTGCCCATCAACACATGAATGGATTAATAAACTGTGGTATATGTATTCCATGGAGTAGTATTCAGTGACTAAAAAGGATGGAGACTTTACATCTTTTGTATTAATCTGGATGGAGTTGAAGAACGTTTTTCTTAGTAAAGTATCACAAGAATGGAAAAGCAAGTATCCAACATACTCAGTACTAAGATGAAACCAGAAGATGAACAACGCTACACACACAAGACAGAAAAACAATTAAATTCAAGTGGAGGGAAGGAGAGAAGAGGGAAAGGGGAGAGGTCAGGAAGGAGGGCCTTGGTAAGCTCTCAACTAATGTGCACAATGTAAGGGTATACACCAGACCCCCTGGGTGAAGGGCTGAACTACAACTTGAACTTTACCTTAGAAATGTAAACAATGTAAGCTAATCACTTGTACCCTCATACATATTAATCTGAAATAAAACATAAAATAAAATTTAATATAAAGATATTTATTAAAAACTATATAATAAACACAAACACATGATAAATATGTAAAGATATATACTTATAAATATATAAGCAGCTTCCTTTTATAGTATGCCTTGTTTTCTAGCTTCCTCTCAAAATCATTTTCATTGCAGTACTTCCGCAGTGAACATACTCATTCTCCCTTCCTGTTATGAAAGTGTTAGAATTTGATGTTTGATCTTGTAAGCTTCTCAATGAATTCATAGTCATAGCACCTTAGTCCTGAGACAGAGAAAGATTTAATTTAACCATTAAGACATGAGAGATGGTTGGGCTCTACAGGCAAGAACCTTTCTTTATAAGACAGGTCTGAAATAGTAGTCCCCCAAGTTAGGAGTATTTTGTGGGCCATTTTTTCTTCTCGAAGCATAATGATACACACAAAGAAGAAGATTGGGGAGTGATTAGGTTAATGAGGACAAGATTGGTCTTTTTTTAAGCCCTGTTTCAGAATAAAACAGCCAGTGAAGGTAGTTCACTCATAGCTCATTTTCCCTCTGCCTTCTGCTCCTCATTGATAAAGTGAACATGACCTCATTGTGTCCCGGGCTTGGAGTCAGGACTCCACCAGCCTCTCTGTGCTGGGACTTAATTGCACAGAGCTTCCTAGGGCTGTGCTGTGCATGCTGTATCTGTCCAGAGTATTCCATTTAGATGAAACAAATAACTCATAGCTTAAAAGCTCTAATTGAGAACACTCTGTGTCATTATTACCTTGCCTTCTTTGGGACTTTGCAAAGTAAAGAGCGTTTTCTGGTCTAAAACCTATTAGATTGAGTACTCCTTGACGGATTTAAATTCCAACACCAAATATATATAGTGCTTGGCATATGGAAGATGCTCAATAAATGTTTATGAATATTATAAATCTGGGTTAAGAATGATCCAGATTGCTTGTCTAATGGGTTATTGATCTGACGTCTTCTGCAGTAGAACAATATGATGTTTCTACTTCCACTAGAGTGCTATTGATTTATAAATTGAGTAGCATTCAAATTTCAAAAGAACTAAAATCTTTTTTCCCAAATGAAAACAGAGATTCACAGACTCATCACACTTTAATGCAAGAAGGTATCTTAGAAAGTGTCTAGATTAGATTCTTTCAATTGTGTCCTTTGGGGATCCATGCACAGCCTAAGGGACTTCTGAGGGGTCACAGGAGCCTTTGATTCAATTGGGGTTATTTTGGGGTTCATTTAGGAGAAGAAGAAAAGGAGTTCCTGGCTATGCAAAGTTTGGAAATCACTAGTCTTGACCAACTGCTTTGTTTTACAGCAAATAAATAGAATCACAGAAATATTCAGTGGCAAGTTCAAGTTCGCACTGTCAGCGCAAAACTAAGGCTAGAACTCCTGGTGCAGGCCCCGTCCCCACATCATGCCCCTTCCCCCGTCAACCATGTCATTCTGCGGTAAGAGGTACAATGACCCCTCTTCCTTTTGTGGTCACGTTGACCCACATGCCTTTGAATACATTTTCACGTTGTTTAAAGTGATCTTACATTTCCACCATGAGTATATCTTCTATAGAATTTCAGTGAATGTTATTCACAGATTGAAAATGGAATCCAAGACCCAAAGGACCATGTAAAGTTTGTAATCTATCAGACAGCCTTTTTCTGCTGTGTAATTTGGAGACATGGTTTTGATGAACAGCTGCACAAGTCCATCAAGATCCCAATACTTCAGAAAAAATTTCCCAGCATCGTGAGTGTTTGGGAAAAAAGACCATTGGTGTGTTTTGTATATTCTAGAAAAAAATGAGGATAAGTACTCATAATTTCTCACCCACAGGGGAGAAAATAGACACATGAGAGAGCTTGAGGTAGTGAACTAATACGGCCATTAATGCCGACTGTGCCGGAGCCAAGATCAGGCTGACCTCACTGAGTTTTTAATGGGCACTTAGATTGTTGTATTTTTTTCTGTTTTTTTCAATCTTTCACAAAGCAAAGGAGAGCAGGGTGGGGTGGTTTTATGCATGTGCTTTGGAATCAGTCTATTTTTGAATCTCAGCCTTGCCAATGACTAGTTGTGTAACCTTGGACAAGTTACATAACCTGGCGAAGCCTCAGTTTCTTCATCTGTAAACGGGAGAGATAGTTTCCTCACTGAGATTTATGTGAAGATTAAGCAGGATATTGTAAATGCAGTGCTTGGCCTGGGGCCCTGCTGTGATAAGGGCTCACTGGGAACTGTGGGCAGCACACCGCGACGTCCAGAATGGAAGCAGACTTTTGAGATGCCTGTTCTGCCTATTGTCTTTAGTGTACAAAGGAGAGAACTTGGGGTGGCAAAATGCTGACCTGCCAGCTTACTTTGTCACCCGACTGTTGTATACTTCATGTATCCAGCGAACTCCTATTGTTCATAGTGTGTAAGGTGGCCATGAAAACACACCCCTCAGATCTTGCGGTAGGAGTGAAATTGACCAAAGATCTCAGCTGCTGGACTCTGACATCGGCCTGGGGCTGGTGCTGAAGCCACATTTTCCACAGGCTGCTCCCAGTCAATGGCTGAACCAACCAGGATACTAAGGAGGACTCATCCCCAGGGAGGAGGGGAGGGGAAGGCAGGGAGGACTCCTCTGGTGACTGGCTTTGTCCCAAGGCCTCCATGGCAGCCTTGCTCAACTTCCTTAGTCCTGAGCTGCTATCTAAGACTCTCCCACCCAGCTTGCCTTCTTCCCTCCTGTCCTTTCAAGGGTCAGACCTTCAGGGTGGTCTAAAGGTCTCACAGCCTCTCCTAGCTTTCTCTCCATTGTCCCAGACCAGGTTTCGCTTTAGTAAAATACTTGCATGTCTAAACTTGCCTTGATTCCTGCTTCTCAGAAGACTCAGACTAATATCTTGTGACCTTATGCAGAGAATGGAGCTGAAGAAAGTAACCACAGTGTTCCAATACTCAGTGCCCCTTGGATTGCTAATTGAGTAAGACCTGTAGTATGCATGATGGTGATGACCAAAGACTCCCAGAATCGTAAAGATGCCCACGTAGATGACATGTTTATTAGCCTGATGCTCTGCAGACTGTAAAGGCTTAAGGAATGCAGAACGGACGGCTGGTTGGCAGCATATCCTAGATTTGTCTAAAGTTCTTAGGTGGATGAATGTCTCATGATGCCAATAACCAAAACTGTCAGCTGGTGAATGTTGAGCTGAAGTTGGAAAACAGTCCTGTTACAGGCAAGCTCTTTACTGACTGGCCAGAGTGGAGAGTCCTTAAGGATTACTGTTCTTATTACTGTTCTTTCTAATCTTAAGAACTCTTAAGAATTACTGTTCTAATCTTAAGAATAATATTATTCTTATGCTTATTAAGAATAATCAAGGAGTTAATGTCAAACTCACTATTTTGGGTGGCATAGTAGGAGACAGGGAAAATAAATGAAATTCGCATTTTTAAATACCTTAGTGTACAAGATGCATTACACTTGTTAGCTCGTTTACAGAGAGGCCTATAAGACAGATGTGACTCTTTTCTTTTTGAGAGTGAGGAAATTGAGATTCAGAGAGGTTTAGTAACTGGCTGTAAGTCACTGCTGTGGTCCATTTTCAGGCTAATTTAACAAGAGAAACTGAATAGCTTATAAACAGGGACCTATCTCTCACACTTCCCAGTCCAGGATTGAGGTGTCGGCAGGTTCTTGTGAGGGAACAACTTCTGATTCACAGGAAGCACCTTCGGACTATGTCCTCACATGGTGGAAGTGGAAGGAAAGTCTCTCTACAACCTCCTTCTTAAGGGCACTAATTCTCTTTGACAGGGTTCTGCCCCCATGACCTAATCATGCCTCACCTGCTGATACCATCATGTTGGGGAAACAGATTCCAGCATAAGAATTGTGTGGGGACATAAACATTCAGACCATAGCAGTCACATAGTAAGTTAGAGAGTAAATAAATAAACAATAAAAAGTCCCTGAACATAGAATCAGTAAACCAGATTGATGCCTCTGTGTTTATGGAGCTGGTTATTGGTTATTTTCTAGTCTGGACCTAAGAAACTGGACCAGAGATCACTAACCCATACACTGAATTTCTTTCTCAAATAGAAAATGTGCATGCTCATAGTACAATCAGCTAAGCACTGTGCTGAGAGTAGGGAGGGCCGGGGAGTAGGAGAATGCCCAGAAGAAATCATGAGGCATACTGAGTTCCCTGAAGGGAAATTGTTATTTACTTTCTCAGATATTTATGATTAGAATGTTTTGTGAATATATATTGCCCTATGTACTGTCAGATGTCATATGTGGCCATGCCTGGGTAATAGAGCTATTGTTAGACAATTTAGGTTAATTTATGTTTGTTGTTGTTGTTGTTTGTTTTGAGAAAGAGTCTCATTTCCTGCTGCCATGGCGTCCCAACTCACAGCAACCTCAAACTCCTGGGCATGAGCTATCCTCTTTTTTTTTTTTTTTTTGAAACAGAATCTTACTCTCTTATTCTCGCTAGAGTGCTGTGGTATTAGAACTCACAGCAACCTCAAAGTCTTAGACTCAAGTGATCCTCTTGCCTCAGCCACCTGAGTAGCTGGGACTATAGGTGTCCATCACAATGCCCTGCTAGTTTTTCTACTTTTAGTAGATGTGGGGGGTCTTACTCTTGCTCAGGCTGTTCTTGAACTCCTGAGCTCACATGATCTGCCCACCATCGCCTCCCACACTGCTAGGATTACAGATATGACTCGCTACACCCAGCCTCATGTTTTTTCTTTACTTACTTTAATATTCGACAAGGCAGGTGGTGGTAGATATCAAATAATTATAAGAAAGAATATAGTGTTACAGCAAAGCAGATGTGGCAGGCAGTTTATGCACAGTGTGAGTGTGAGTATTCCCCTCCTTTTTAGATGCGTAAGCAAGTTTACTCAGTGTCTCTAGAAGTGCTGTTTCTCATTCCAATCCTGGCAGTGATCTTAATGTAAAAAACATGGAAGTTGAAAGTTGGAAGAGCTGGAGCACAACCTTTCCTGCAACTGACTCTCCTCCCCCCGCCTTAGTGACAGTTAACAGGCAGATGTGATCATTCCAAAGTCCATACTGATCCATTCATGGGTTGATGGACACTTGGGCTTCTTCCATGACCTAGTGATTGTGAATTGGGCTGCAATGAACATTCTGGTACAGATATCTGTATTATAGCGTGATTTATGGTCTTCCCGATATATACCTAACAGAGGAATTACAGGATCAAATGGTGGTAGATCTATATTTAGATCTCTGGGTGTTCTCCAAAATTGGGTGATTGACTTGAGTGTATCAATTTACGTTTAGGAGCCTGTGGTCCATACATTAGATCTGCTGTTTCTTCTTTTCCATAATGAATTTTATAGGCTTTGATCAATAATTTGGAAGCAGCTCTCCTTTAAAACACACACACTCCACATAAGCAGAACCGAATGACACTGATGGTCATGAAACTTCTCTGGTTTTCCAGGCTGTGTTTTTATTTAAAAATGAATGGACATAAATGTCCTCTCATTTGACAAATATAATTTAATCATGTAGTATATTATAGTTATTAAAAGTTATGCCTTAGCCTGGGAATGGTCTGGGCATAAATCCTAGCATTGCCATTTATTGGTTTCTTAGCCCCTCCAAGTTTATGTCTGCTCACTGGTGTAATGAATAGTTGTAACACTTAACACATAACGTTGTTTGTGTTAAATGAAATAACACTGTTACCAAAAAATCACATTATCCATAGTAAACCCTCAGTAATTGTAATAACCTTCATTATTTTTATTATTCCTTATTGTTGAAATACTTAGCAAATGTTTTCATAAAATTTCTGTAAAAAACCTTCCAGTAAAGAATCCTTAATGCTCTAGATAATAAAATTTTATGTTTGAGGGTATTTTTAGGGTAAATAGAATGAAAACTGTTGTTTTTAGTTTCTTTTTTTTTGAAAGTTAGCACATGTTAAATGACAACAGGTAACAGAAATGGGATCATGAATTCAGAAAAAATAATGGGAGTACTCTTTAAAACATTTCACTGAAGTAAAATAGTTGTAGTCAATTGTTATAAAGCCCTTAATAGGCTTGGCGCGGTGGCTCACACCTGTAAACCTAGCACTTTGGGAGGCTGAGGCAGGAGGATTGCTTGAGTCTAGAAGGTAGAGGTTACATGAGCTATGCTGACACCACTCTAGCCAGGGCAACAGAGAGAAACTCTGTTTCCAAAAAAAGGAAGAAAGACAATGATAAAACTGTGACGAAGAAAATAACAGTAAAAATGAATCTTCAGCTGGCTTTTGTAGCCCGTGCCGATGGTCCCAGCTACTTCGGAGGCTGAAGCAAAAGGGTCATTTGAGCATAGGAGTTAGAAGCTGTTATCAACTGGAAAAAGAGCCACTACACTGTGGTGTGGGCAACACAGACAGACCTGTCATTAAAAAAAGAAAGAAAGAAAAGAAAAGAAAAAGAATTCTTTGGAAACTACCAATCCCCCGATTAATAGCTAGAGAAAAGCTGGAATTACCAGAATCAGAAAGTAGAGGCGTATAATGTTGCTAACCCAACACATGCTGGCAACTTTGGGGGTCTTAAAATGCTTCATGTTTTCTTGGCAAAGATGGAAATATTGTGAGGCCAGAGTGCATTGAAATTTTGAAATTAGATTTTTCATGAGCAGATAAAGAATTTGCTGAGGGCAGATTAGGAGAAGGCCAATTCCAATCCAGAGAATCCTCTGGCCACCACCCTGCTTCAACAAATACAGACACAAAAGCACAAACCGTCATTTCCCTAGTATGGGAATAGCTGCACTGGGGGAGACTGGCACTTGCCATGGTTCAGCCCCAGTGGTTCTGGGGATAAATAGAATCAATGACACTAGCCACACATTAAGTGCCAAATGAACTTCATAAACCAAAAACAGACTAGAAAGCCAGCTATAAAGACATATTTCAGAACCACTGAGAGGAGAGGAAAAAACCAGAGTGCCAATGAAGCTTAATTTGTAATCATCTCTTTAGTTGACTCAACATCTGATTTATTTTTTTAATGTATTATGCAGTACATTTCCAAAGTGTAAAACTGAATAATGTAAAAAGAAAAACACGATTTAAAAGTTAGTAGTGTGAGATTTATCACCTGACACAGCCACTGTCTAGCCCTCTGATTAGAAGTGCCTTAATTAAGCCTTCTTAAGCCTCAGTCAACTCCGTGTGTGCAATAACGCCTTCTTCTCCTTGATGGGAACAAAATGAGCTAATACATAGGCTTGGCCCAACACCTGCCATATAATAACTGAGTGTCTACAGTGGGAGATTTAATATTAAAATGTTGCATTTTATTGGTCTTTCTCACCTTTTCTCCTTCCTAAGAGGGACCCACTTCCAACTCCCTTTGGAAAGATTCTAAACTTTCTCTTTATTCTTCCTAAATAAAATCTCTATTACACTGAAAACATAAAGTATTACATTTTACAGAAGTATTTTCCTGGTAAGGATAACAACTGATTTCAGAGTTTGTTTCTTGAGTACACACTTTTTATAGCCTGCTCTTTTCATTTTTATCATACTCATTTTCCAACATCAACAGTTTTTTTTCATAACTATTGCATTGAATGATCACATGATAGTTTGTCATAAGAATTTACTAACCTTCTTCAATTATCTTCTATTGATGAAAATTTAGTTTGTTTCCTCCTCATTCTCTCATAAATAAACCCAGGTGAAGATCTGTTGATCAAATTTCCATCAATGATCCACTTTCCAATACCCTGAGCCTACATCTCCTATTTACTCCCATTCATTCCTCTTTAGCCACACAACGCAGCCACGCCTTTTAAGACGTTTTATTGGGGTAGGGTGGGGCACGGTAGATTCAGTTTTAGTCCTGCCTCTGAATGTCATTTGACCTCACCTGGCCTGGATTTTGCTCCCATAAAATGTTCTTTAGGTCACTCCAGGCCTAACATTCTATAATTTCATGTCTCGAATTTTTTTCTGAAAAGGAACAGGAATAATTAAAAAGATCACTAACACTTAAGTCACCACACCCACTCAAGTACTGCCCCTTAAGTTAGGTGTCTAGAGGCTAATACCTTGCCAGATGGTCCTTGTTCCCATCCATGTGCACCGTCGACTCATGTGTCATTTTGAAACTCCAAGGTTGACAGTCACCCGGGCACCCTTCCCACTGAGGCACAGCCTACAAGGCCTGCCAGAAGCGACCGGGTCCCTGCTTCCTCTAAGCTGCTGTTAGCGCCTCCCCATGCTGTGGCCACACTGGTCTTTCTTTTGCCTTTTTTAATGCGGCCTCCTTTCATGTCCCAGAGCTTTTTCTCATCTCTGAGCTCTGTCTGACCTGCCATTCTCCCCCAGCTCTTTGCATGACTACTTATTTATTCTTTCTTTGATGGTGTCGAGGCTCAGAAAACATCACTCCAGGATGAGGGCCTCGGAAACAGCGTTAGAAGCAGAAGTGTTTCTCTGACCTTCTCCTGCCCTCCCTTCTCTGGGTTCCGTTCTCCCACAAGGCTGACCATAGAAGAGAATCGCTCTTCTCCAAGGTGGGTTGCAGGAACCAGAACCCCTTTTCTCGAATGCCAACCATAAAACCTACAGTTATTTCATGTAAAACCTGGCCATAAAGACCTACCTTGTGTGACTGTGAGTGGTTAACACCCCTTCATCCCAGAGAAGGGAAGCCAAGAAGAACGTAGCCCTTCCTGGGTTTCCTCACTCACTCTATTAGTATTAGATTATATCCTTTTTGTCCAATCATATTTCTACACAGCTGCCCATACTTAGTTGAACTTAAGTGTAAAAATGGACAATCTCCCCTGCCTCTCTGGGTCTGCATTCTGAAGACCCCCATGCATATGTTACCAGCAGCTAATGTTAACTCCTCAGTTCCTGGCTTCTCACAATCAAAGAATGAAAGCAACACAGTGTTAAAGCAGCGAGCAGCAAAGTTTATTCAGGCGAACGTTTACTCTTAAAGAGTTAAGATCGGGCACACACAACGAGTGGAGTAGGGCCCTGAGGTTTCTGAGTCATCAATAACCAATGGTACAGTCCAGAAGGGCACACAGCCCAGTGGGCAGTGGCACTGCGGTCTCTGTGCCACCCCTTTTTCTCTTCTGTGGCCTCTCTTCCTTCCTAACCTGGTCTATCCTTTTTTTTTTTTGACCAAGGAGGATGTTACCTCCTTCCTGCCAGGGGTAGTAATACCGGACAGGTGGCACCCCAGCCAGCTCAGCCAAGTGGGGCTGGAGGACCTGCCACCTCCATCTTGGTGGTATTGGTAGTGGCAGCCGGCAGAGGAACCAGCAGGCTGGAGCATAGGTAAGCAGGGAGAGCTTCTCTCCCCCAACAGAGGCTTCAGTAGCCAAAGGAAAAACACAAGCCAGGAAAGACACTAGCATAATGCCCTCTCCTCACACCACTTCTGGCAGTTCCTCCAGTGTATCCCTGATTGGTCTATTTTCAAAACCTGCTGCTGATTGGTCTGTTTTCAGGACCTGAAAGCTCATTAGACCACTGCCCCTATATAAGCGCCTAAGCAGAGAGCCCAAACGCAGACCTCCAAGAGAGAATAGGAGAGCAAGGAGGGTTGGTTCCTGGTAAGAGCTGTAACACTATCTTACTGCTGATCCTGCTCTGCAAGGAGGTTTGGTTCCTTGTGAGAGCTGTAACATTTGTTAAATAAAACCTAGCCTACTGCTGATCCTGTGGTCTGTCACTTCATTCTTTGAACCCCCCGAGACTAAGAGCCTGGAAATCCAGTATCAAAATCCAGTATCAGTAGGACAGTTTTTCACCTTATATGGCCAGGTCTAGATGGGTCACAGTACACAAAGTGACTGGGGCGGGGGCAAACTATAATGTATAATGTTCCCTGTGCTGTTTTTGCTGTTTCTTGGGACAGTTATGGTGACCTTCATCCTGTTATTGCTATAATACGTCCTCTTACTCAGCAATGCCTTTGTCTACACTGTCCATTCTGTGCTTCCTCCACTCAGGTCTTACTTTCCAACCCGGAGCAACATCCACTGATATACACAATAAACAGTGCATACTACACACTGATATGCACATGCGCAGCGCTCACTGCAATGCACATGCGCAATGGGCACTGTTCCACACATGTGCAAAGTCCTGGATATACACCTGAGAAACGTGCACTGTTCTACGGGTACACAACATGTACTGATAAATTAGCAAACTTTTTCTCCACTTGATCCGTGTGCTTTAAGTCCGTCATTAGTCAGCAAACCTTTATAGGGCTCAGAGGCCTTGGTCCCTACAATGACAATTAAAATAAAATATCACCTCCTCAGAGCCCTTCCCTTCCCATAGCATATAAAGCAGCCCCCTGCCTCCCTGCACTGTGCTGTACCCCTTATTTCTCTCATTTCCTAACAGTGATCATGAAAGAACCTGACTGACACCATTTTAAGCCCCAGCAGCCATCTTACATACTAAGTTCCCCATTCCCCAAAACCCAGGCTTTTCCCTGAAATCAAACCTCCCAGCCAGCCAATCAGAAGTGCACCTCACCCCTCTTGCTTCATACTACCTCAGACCCCCCCCCCCACTTCAGTTAGGAAAAATCCCCCACCCCTCAACCTGTACCAATCTAGAACCTCCCCGTACTTCCCCATGTGCCGACCACCAATCAAAAATGTACCCCACCCTTCTTGCTTTCTGTACCCCATAAAAGTTTCCAACCCCATGGGCTCGGGGCTCTCTCCACCTTGGCGTTTGCTAGGAGAGAGTCCAGGCCCGGGCTTGCTAAATAAAAGCTTGCCTCTTGCTTTTTACATCAGAGTGAGTCTTGGTTCGTCTCCTCGTGGGCTCGGGGCTTTGGGTAAAAGCCGGGCACAACATTCACACCCGAACTATGTTTGTTTGTTTGTTTGTTTGTTTTGATACAGGACAGATGGCACCCCAGCCAGCCACCCGGAGCTGAGGGGAGGACCTGCTGCCTCCGCCCAGGTGGTGTTGGTGCAGAGGCAGCTGGTAGAGGAACCAGCGGGTTGTGGAGGACGGGGTGTCAGAGGCTCCAGTGGCCAGAGGGACCAGGCCACTGCTGAGGAGACGCCAGCACCTTGGTGTCTCCCTCCCCAGAGGGGCCAGCACCTTGGTGTCTCCCTCCCCTTCCACTTTGCAGTTGAACAGGGGACCCCATTTCCAGGCCTGGTCAATTTCATGTAGGTTTCCTATGCCTATTCCCATGTAGGCCAAATGTAACTAAAAAGGCCCCAGGCATGCTAAATGTAACTAAACAGTCTTGGCTAAATTTAGTACTGAGGACCCCTGGAAATACATATACACTCCAGGAACAAAGAGCTCAGACGGAGAGCTTTTTACCTGACTTGGGTTCTTTTCTCTCTGCGGAGAGCTTCCCCATCCCCTACTTGGTTTTTTTTTTTTTTTTTTTTTTCTCTGCCGGGAGCTTTGGTGATTTGCATTCTTTTCTGTAAAATAAATCCTGTTTTTACAACTGATCTGTCGTCCCCTGATTCACTCTTCCCATCACCGAGACCAAGAACCTATTGAAGACGAAATTTCGGTATCAGTTTAGCCATTCCTTTTTTTTTTTTTTCTTTCTGTCTCTCTCACTACAAATGCAAGCTGGGTGAGGGCAGAGCCTACAGCTGTCTCATCATGATATCGCCAGCTTCCTCTATCCTATGTGCATGGTATTGGTTTCTTAGTACTCAATAAATATGTTTTCTTAATAAATAGAGAAATATTAGTTGACAGATTTCTGCAGAGATTCTGCAAACAAAACAATAGACATGAAATCAAACAAAGGGAAAACCCTAACTCAGCCTTGGCCAAACATGAATAGAACAGAAAGTGTCCAGATCTCTTAATATTCGTGAAAAGCTAGCTTCTTTCTTCCGTTAAATCCATACTATCTTGCAAATGGCCACAACACCTTGTAAATCAGCCTTCACCTCAGCAGAGGAAGAATATAGCGAAAGGACTTCAACGGAGATGAATTGAGGATGATCATAGCAATCTTCAGAGCACTGAGGTGATTTATAGGTACAGATACTTCTAGATTACCAACCTGCCACTGAATTCCAGCTAGGTGCCTTGTAATATTCCTGCCTGAGAAAAACACCACAGTTCTGGATGCCCTGTCAATACTGAATTCCGCTCAGAAATGTGGCTTTGAAACACACACAGCCCTTCAACATTAGTGATTCAGGTGACTGTACCCAGAGGATTGCTTTTTGCACTGGAGCCTTACTTTTCTTGTGTATATGTTAAGACTCTCTTTTATTCTTTTTACTAAAAAATTACATCTAGTTCATCTTTTCCAAGGTGCTACTACTTCCTACGATTTGCCATGTTGTGTTGGTTTTGATTGGTCTCAACTGTTATTTAGCTGTTTGGTTTTTTGAGAGAGTCTCACCCTGCTGCCAGGCTAGAGTGCCATGGTGTCATCCTACCTCGCAGCAACCTTAAACTCATGAGTTCAAATGATTCTCCTGACAGCCTCCTAAGTAGCTCAGACTACACATACCCAAATGCCTGGCTATTTTATTCTGTTTTTAGTAAAGATGGGGTCTTGATCTTGCTCAGGCTGGTCTTGAATTCTTCAGCTTAAGGGACCTTCCTGCATCATACTCCCAAGTAGCTGGGACTATAGGGACCTACCACAACTCTTAGCTAGATTTTTTTTTTCTATTTTTAGTAGAGATGGAGTCTCATTCTTGCTCAGCCTGGTCTCCAACTCCTGAGCTCGAGATCTTCCCACCTTGGCATCCCAGAGTGCTAGGATCACAGTAATGAGCCACCATGCCTGGCAAAATTTTCCAGTATTCTTGATAAACATTTAATATATTTTCTGAATGGGAGAATGCCCACTTACACACTCATACAAATAATACAACACAAATATAGTCTAGCAAGGGGGAGGGGAGAGAATGGAGAAAGGAGGAGGGGGAGGGTGATTGGTGGGAGGAAGGAGAGCATTTGGGGGGATCTCACCTAATGTGCACAATGCAAAGGTATATTTCAAAATAACTAAGATTTTCAAAGTCTTGCCACAAAAAAATAAGCGAGGTGATGGATATGTTAATCAATTTGATTTAAGCATTCCACACTGTATATTAAATCATCACATTGAACTCCATAAATGTATATACTAATTTAATTAAAAATTAAATTTTAAAAAATAAAGATAACTAAGTGAAAAAAAAAATGCCCTGTCAAGAAAGCTTTATAATAGGATGGTAAATGTTAACATCTATTATCTTGTGGGTCTACCTTCAACTCAATCAATATACAACTTTAGAATATGAGTATCTGAGTAAAATAAAGAGATAACAAGTGATATCATATATTTGGATAATTTATTTGGTCAGTAAAAATACGTTTTAAATTTTCAGTTAGAATACAAAAGAGTACTAGAGGCAGTTTATATCAGCAAAATACAAGTTGCAAATATTCTGGAATGTCCTTCAGTATAGCTGGAGGAATGGAAAATATCTCAAAGAAACATTTTATAATTTCAGCCAGTGTGTGGGAAGCTGCCAAGCTGGGTTGCCTCCTTCAAATGAACTGGATAAGAAATTAAGTGTAACAATTGAGGGTTAATACCTTCTCGCTGATAAAATAAGTAAAGATAAAGACCAGCATGTTTCAGAAGTGACAAAACTTGGAAAATAGAGGCTTTCAGGTTGCAGATGCCAAAACAATGTTAGAAGTGTAAACAGAAGTGAGAATAGTCAAGCACACCACAAATGGAAAATTTCAGTGTAAACATAGAATTGAGGTAACTAGCAATAAAAACAAGTCATGTCATAATAAGAGACCAAATTTTAACTCTTAAAAATTACTTCAACTGTTAAGTTTATGGAAAAAAACTTCAGAAAAAAATATCAGGGAATGCTATTTGATTTAATTGCACTACTATCATTAGTGTCATTTTAATTTCAACCCTCAGTTCTCATTTTCTGAAAAAAAGAGCTCAATCACCTGGTAGATACTAGGTGACTATAAAGGAATAGTCAAAGAGCCTCTAAAATGGACCCTCTGAATATGTTGTAGTATTTGTACAATTACAAAATATCACAAAAAATTGGGTAAGAACACTTACATGAGTCAAGGAGTAAAAACAAATCTTAAAAGACAAGTGTATTTTTTATATAGTTGCTTAATGTCATTTCTAAATTAATTAAATATTGATCATTGTTCTTGGAAAAATTCTCTCTCTCTAGGTGTGTATATAGATGAGTATGTGTGTGTGTGTGTGTGTGTGTATATATATATGAATGAACTGTACTCTTTTAATACTCTATCTTTTTATGTTATTTTAACAATGCATTTACTGGAAGTTTTCCATAAGACCTAATGTATCTGATTGATGAAACTCATTTAGCATTCCAAACATAAGATTAACCTTTTGTGCTTGGAATGCCTTTATAGGGGACAATTATAATGTTTTAAAAGCTGTTTAAAGGTGATTTGATTTTTTTTCTATGTGATTCAGAATAAGCTTTATTTATAAGTGTACGTGCATCTTGGAAGGACAAAAAGAGTGCTTTGAATGTATCAACTAACATAAATTACACAAGTAATCCACACAAGCAATTTTATCTTATGGTTTTGATGGGTTTATGTTATAAACCAAGAATATGCCAAAGCTATGATTTAGGAAAGCTTTCCTACGACATTCTCAAGAAATGACATTTAGTTATTTCAAGATACATAAATTAAATGGTAAATATAAAATGCATACAGTTTGTACTAAATTAGTGTTGTGTGGAATAAATTTGCTAATTGAAATGCATCTATTTTTTTTTGAAAAACCTTGCTTTCAGAACTCTAGATAATAAGCTTCTAAACTCCATGATGCTTTCTATGTATGTTTTAAGTTTTACTCACTGAACTAAGCTTATTAAAAAAACTCTCTAGACAAAGTGATTATAGATCAGGGTTCTGAAGGCAGAGATCAATGATGTTTTGCTTAAATGTACTATTCCCTGTCTTCCTCCCTGAGCAGAGGTGAATAATAAGCATGTCTTCGCTTCTTCTAATTCATTTAAATTTTATCTATTAAGAATTAATTTTTAAAATCAAAAATTTCACATCTTCTCATAAATAAAAGGAATGGATTTAATTATTTATAAGTTCTTATAAGTAAGAACTTTTCAGAGGTGATGGCTTTTCTTCCCACAAAAATTCGCGGAAAGCATCATGTTATGGTTTCTCTTTTGCTTATGAAATGTAATGAGAATTAGTCACTAATTTCTTTCTTATTTTTTCTCCTTACAATTCTTATATAAATTTTATTTAATTTGGACCAAAGTACCTTACTTAAACTTTAATTTTTAATTCAACATGTTAATATGTTGTTTATCATATTGCATCCTCATTTATAAGTGAAATTTGTTTGTACTTTCCCCTTTATAATAATATATTCCCTACAATTTTAATATCAGGCATATCCAGATTAAGTAGAATGATTTTGAAGTATTTCTTTTTCTATTGTTTGTAAGATTTGGCATGATCTGTTTTTTTTTTTAAGTTATCTGTTACTTTCATTTATAAATATTAGTTGTCTATTATTTTGAGACTTTGGAAAAAACAAAATAAGAAGAAGTTAACTAATCAAAGTATTCTCCAATAGACATACTTCTGACAATGTGAATGTTACTTTCTTTGCATTATTACTATTATTATTGGTTAATGTTTTGTTACAGCAATCATCTGATTTCTGAATGTGTCTATCTTCATTCATTCTTTATGAGGTTTTTGTTCTCAGTCAGTATGTTAAATATTGTTATTGTCATTAAATTCAGCTTTTTTTAATTCTGTAAAGGCAAAAGTGGAAACCTAATATACACATGTATAAGTAATAAAAATTAATAAAAAAATGAAATACAATGAGAATATAATTTACAGGCAATTGTTAGTCTTCATATATTATGATTTGATTATTTTTTCTAATTATAATAGATCATAGCATTTTGAAATCCACATAAAGTTATATCATGTTTCTTTCCAAGTCAATATTTGTAATATCTCTGCATCAATTTTGCAAAGTTTCAAAAATATTCATTGCTATTTCTGAAAGTAAAATCAACAGATTTGAGGTAATAGATGCCAGAAATTATCAAGGCTATTAAAGGCTAATTATTTATCCAAACGTCATCTTTAAGGAAAAGTATTCAGTAATAATTATGGCTTTCTATGTTACTCATTGCATCCATTAGAATTTTTTTCAAGACCCAAGAATCAAACATTTTTTCCCCAATCTTTCTTCCTGCCCCACTTAGCATTGAATCAGACAATAAGACAGTTGCTTCTGCTGAATGGGAAATAAATATGTACAATATTCTGTTGATGCATTATTCTAACATCCCCTAAAATTATTGAGACTTGTTCAACCATCTAGAAAAGCAGTGTGATAAAAACTAATGCACATGATAACCACATTAAAAATTTAGAAAGCATCCACATTTAATCCTTTCCAAACACATATACTAATATATTTGAGTATCTATGATCATTAATACAATTTGAATTTAGTGACCACACAATTCTAAAGCTTCAAAAGAAAGACTTGTAGGGAAGAAATAGTAAATTCTTAACCTAGTAGCCAGTCACTAAAGCACTTCTGAGAGTTCTTTTCTGTTTTATTGAATCATACATATGTTCCATATAGCTATCACCTTTGACTGACTATCTAGACTGCCATACTGAAAAATAATCTTTAGCATATCAGATCTCATCAGGAAAGACTGTCATAATCAATTGGAATCTGATATGGGTATAGGAGAAGGTAGGAAATCTACCTGTACAAGCAATTTTCAAGCCCTATAACAGTAAACACATTCCTACTTGAAATGTTCCCTGGTAGAAGAAAGGAACCATTAGAGTAAAGAAAGGAAGTGTCAACAAGAAATGGAAGACAGAAGGAAGAATGTAGATAACTTAAAAACATAAAACTTGATTCCTTATAACCACCTCAAAATGTAAAAATGCTTCTCCCTAATCACTTCATTTCAATAGTTTTACTGTTCTTTTTTAATATTTTTAAAACATAATTAGGAAAAACAAAAGTATCCTTTGTCATTTAAGAAAAAATACTTATAGGCTATTGCCTTTTCTATTTTTTCAATCAGTTATTTTCCAGGTGGAATACTCACACACAGACGCACATACACACACACAGGTACATATTATATAGATAGAGATATGGATATAGGTATACACACATTTAAGGGGCTTATAGGGAATAAAGTTTTATATTTTAAGATATATTTACTTTTAAAATACTCATATTTTAAAACAAGCCAGTGAACAACCATTTTTTGACATATAGTTTTGCTGAGGTGCAGCATTGCTCATATAATGAAAATTATGCTCATGCTCCTTTAAAATTATAAATGTCCATCATCATGGACATTTCTGAGTGAACTAAGTTATTCACTTAGAAAGCTGTGATTTCTGAGTGAACTAAATTTTTCCAGTAGGAAGAAGACCTTGATTAGCGGTACAAACTTGTCTGCCTGAGGTGAAAATTCATAGTGAAGATTATGCAAATTTATTGGCAAGAGTTTAGTTAATATATGTCCTCCTGCAAAGTTCATTTATTCTTCTCTGAGAGAACAAAATGAAGGCAAAAATAGATGGCAGAAGAAGAAATATACAGGGTGTCCATAAAGTTCAAGGACACCTTGTGTAACAGGTGTTATTATCATTGGTCAGATAGTAGCAGCTGTCATACAAAGATAAATTTGCTAAACAGAATACAAAATCCTGTTCTGTATTTATGGATAAGAGATTTCCTCAAAACTACACACCTTTCTTTATTTGGGATATATTTATAGAAAGTCCA
>CAUYQV010154666.1:0-18510 GCA_963574575.1 Galagoides demidoff | reverse complement strand
CACTAAGTTGCAAATGGACTCTCCTAGCTTGGGATACCTTGCTAATGGGATGGTTATATCTCTGTATTTGGGGGCTTCACTTGCAGAAGGCTCTAAATGGCAAGGCCACAGGCTTCTTCTTTTTCTAAGAAGATATATGGGCGAGAAGCTATGAAACAGCAAAGTTGAATAAGACCTTCTTTCTTCCTATTTTCTGTTTTCTCATTTCAGATATATGACCAGAGCTAGCCTGCTCCCATTTCTGGCCTCGTGGCCAAAGACTGACTTGCAGAATACCCCCATCTTCTAGAGTACTCTGCACAAGCTCTTCTGTTAGAACAACATTCGTGGTTTCCTTAAGGTGGAAATTCAATTTTTATGGGGAGAAATTTTGAATTCTTAAATGTCTTCCCTCTAAAGTTTTAATCAGGATATTCAAAGGCAAAACGGACCTTTGATTTTTTAGGATTAATGAAACAAACAAAGAAGACTGCTAATTTGCATTCACTTGTTTTATGTTCAAAACCAGACTGTAAGCTTTTATGTCATGAAAGCAATAGGCTTATGGCGGCAAGATTGCATTAAAGGTTTATGGATAAGGTTGTGAAGAGACTCTAGGCAAATGAATTAGGAAATCAACAATATTTTAAAGGCTCTATTTTATGAACGGTGTTTCTATAAAATTTCTATAATATTTCTCATCAGTTCCTATAAATAATCTACTTCATTTTGTAAATGTCATGAGTATTTATAGGACTAATTCTTGGGTTTCTATTGCAGAAGTGGCTGTTAAGAGATTGATCCTCTACCCTTGGGGTGAGGGCAGCATTCTTTCATAAGTACAGTTTCTCTAGTGTTCAAAATGGTTAGCAAGTGTGGTGATGGTTATAGCAATGGCCAGGAATTCAGTACACAAATGCTCCAATGTCCTCTCTGCCACTAAAGCCAGCATGACAGGGTATAAATCATTACCTCTCTGGGCTGGTTGTTTTCATCAGTCAAAATTCAAAAATGGACCTAAATGGCTTTTAATCTTCTGGCAAACTCTAACATTTGTGTTTTTATATTGACCATATTTCCATAAAGCTGTAAAGTCACTTCTGGAGAATAGAACATGTTATATGGCATTTAAAAAACAGAATAAAATAATGTACCTAAGCAAATGATGCCTTTCCAAGTAGCAAATTCCTAACAAAGGGTTTGCCTTTGGAAATACATTTTCACAGTATGTTTTTGGGTTATTTTCTGGATTGTTATTTAACAAATGTTTTTAGTAAAATGCACGGCTAAAGGAAATGGAGAAAAGTTAATGTCCTTTCAGGACGTGTTATTTGTCAAAGTTACGATGGTGACTTGACAGTTTTTTAGGGTTTTCTGCTTTAGCTGTGTTTAGAGAATTTTGTTCGCCTTTTTATTTCAGGTTTATTCTTCGAAGCTGTTCATCTTGGAAAGGAATAGATAACTATCCAGATCAGAATCTTCCCTTTCCTCTTTTTTTTTTTTTTCTGGCCAGGGCTGGGTTTGAACCCGCCACCTCTGGCATATGGGGCCAGTGCCCTACTCCTTTGAGCCACAGGCACCGCCCCCTTCCTCTTTCTTTTTTCAACTATGCTTTTGGTTTTTACACCAGTGATCTATCCTGAACCTCTCTTTCTCCCTACTCTGAGACTGAAAGTGGCATTTGATACTAGCTGATGGAATCCTTCCTATCATCTCCTAGAGGAAGCCACAGTGTCGGTCGGAGTTTAACAAACACACATATTAGGCAGGGTCTGGTTTGGCCTGGGAAGTAACTAATAAGCACAGACCTCCCACAGTTTCCCTGGGAACCTTTTCTGGATTTTCCCTGCGGATTTGTTTCCTCTTCAGTTTAAGTCAGGTTCTTTCTATTCTCAATCTCCAATTCCTCCTCGGCAGGTACACATTCTCATTTGCAAAACCAGAGGATCACTCCCGTGTGGTGATCTGTGTGCCTCATCTGGTGTCCTGTTAACATCATCTCGCTTTGCTACTACCACGCTCCTCTCTTTCTCTGCCTCAACTCTCCTCGATGCATTCCGAGGCCACAGGCCTGCTTTCAAAAAAAACCAAGCAAACTAATAGTTCTGATCCCGTTGGCGTCCCTTAATCTTCACTGTGCTTACCAGCTCACATCTCACCTCCAATCCAAGCTTCCAGGTTGCTCATGGTTCATCCAAGTCATGGTGAGAGGAGGAAGAAGGGAGGGTGGATCAGGGTCAGATGTGAAGCGAGTACTTTGAATAGATTTATACAAATCCTTCAGTGCATCTGGAAAAACTGTAAAGAAGAACAGGCAGTATAGGTATTAGGATTAGAAAGTAGCTGTTGAATCTAGGTATTGTGATGCTTTAGCTGTTTGTCCTTAGTCATTTGCATAACTCAGTTTCTTCACATATAAAATGCAGACAATGATGGTAATCTTATTGAATTGTTATATGGGATGGGATAAGATATTCAAAATGCCTGGTGCTTGAGAGAGAGAGGCACTAAAGAAATCATATCAATTAGTATCACTAATACTTCAGTAAGTTAACATTTATTTACTCATGAGAAAATAGTGAAGTCCTCAATGCAATTCAACAACTATACACTGAACACCACTCAGAGGTGTCCAACCTGTGGCCTGCAGGACTCACGTGGATTATTTGAGGTCTGCTTTGTATATTGGTGGTGTTGGATATCAAGAGAATTATGCCTGGACCTTTCTATTTAGTTCATCAGCTTTCATTAGGGTTCATGTACTGAATGTATGGCCCACAGCCACTCTTCTTTTTCCAATATGCAGCAGAAAACAAAAAGGCTGGACACCCCTGGCTGACACCTTATGCATCGGGTTGGTAGGGTGTGTAAAGGAGGCATAAATTGCAACTCTTTTTACATTTCCCTCACTTTCAGCTCTGGCCATTGCAGGAAACCCAAGCCTTTAGTGAGATAATTCAATACTCTTTCAACTTAGCCAGTTTTTCCCAGCCACTGCCTTTGCTGCTCCCTCTTACAGTTTGTGTTCTTGCCAAACCACGGTCCTCACATCCTTATGCCTCTTTGTGTTTTCTTGGGCTGGAGACAGATCAGAACGAGGCAAGTCCTACTCATTTTAAGATCCAACACAAAAGTCACTTCTGCCTTGGAGTTTTTCTGTCTCCATCTTTACAGGGGGAGTGATGTCTATAAAACACACAGCATGGTAAGTCCTCACTAAATCACGTTTATCTCTCTTACCTTTCGTATCTCACCTGTCACTGTTGTATGTTTCAGTCGATAAGATCTGTGTCTTACATGACTTCTTTAGGAGAGGGAGCAAGAAGAAAATTTGAGCTCCATTACTTATTAGCTGTGTGCCTGGGACAAGTCTGTAATCTGTTTTCACATCTGTAAATAGAGGCTGGCAATGACTTGTGGAACTGAACAGAGATGTGTAAAGCTCTTGACACAGAATGGGGATTACTTTTTAGAAGTGATGATAGTAGCCCCTCTACCTTGATTATATATGTGTAAGTTCCTGTAGCCCCTCTACCTTGATTATACACGTGTAAGTTCCTGTCGCTAGATATGAGTTTATCAAGGCCAGAGACAAACGTCAAGCA
Source organism: Galagoides demidoff (assembly GCA_963574575.1). Taxonomy (NCBI): domain Eukaryota; kingdom Metazoa; phylum Chordata; class Mammalia; order Primates; family Galagidae; genus Galagoides; species Galagoides demidoff. The sequence continues at coordinate 14,926 of CAUYQV010154666.1, read as the reverse complement.
TCCATGCATCACAGAGAATCTCCATTACAATCGTAATGCCTACTAACTATAAGCTAAATGCCTCTTCGTGTCTTTCTCTCTTTCCTCCAGATATTCTGCTGTAATGTACTGAGGTGGCTATAGCTGATGTTTAGGTGTCCTCTGTACGTCAACTCAACTTTTTTTTTTGAGACAGAGTCTCACTCTGTCACCCTGGGTAGAGTGCCATAGTGTCATAGCTCACAGCAATCTCATCTCATGGGCTCCAGAGATATTCTTGCCTCAGCTTCCTAAGTATCTAGGACTACAGAATCCTGCTACAACACCCACAATAGCCAGGTAGGCTAGTTTTCCTATTTTTAGTAGAGATGGGGTCTCACTTTTGCTCAGGCTGGTCTCCAACTCCTGAGTTCAAGCAATTCATCTGCCTTGGCCTCCCAGAGTGCTAGGATTACAGGTGTGAGCCAATGCACCAGATCCCAACTTAGCACTTTTTCTAAGCTTGGAACATCCTCTGATATTTTTACATTATTGATGGCTGTTGATGGTTCCTAAAATTATAGTGAGAAGTTTAAACATCTCCAATATTTTCTTTATTTTACTCCATTTCCTTCACTAAAAGGGATCTCTTTTTTGATTCTTTAAGCACAGTTCCTAAAGCCACATGGCTTCCATATTTCATGGACAACTAAAATTTGGGGGCAAGCTAAATAACAGTTTAGAACTGAGAACACTATAGAACTGAGTAATTCCAGTCAAAGTAGGCTGATGGAATGCTCTAGTCTAGTAGGATAGAAATTAAAGTTTTAGAACAAGATTCTGGTAAAAAGGAGTTGGGGTAAAATAAGATGCTGATTGTTTTCTGCCTTCTGGCTTGGTGAGCTTTATGGTCTTATGGTGCTGCTCTGGCCTTTAGAAGAGGATGGTCACTAATGTAATGGGACAAGATGTCCAAATGAGGAAATGAGTGAAATATTTGCCCCCAAAATCAAGTATATTTCCAAAAAATGTTAAATACAGATTTGTCTCCAGATCTGAGGCATTGGTGCATTTGAATAAAATTATATCATTTTCACAATGTCTGAATGTCTTTTTCATAAGTGGAATTAAGGCAAGAAGGAGAACTCTGAGAACCTCCAGTTTTCACTAGCATATTTTTCATCAAAGGCCTTGAGTTGATTCAATTAATTATGCCCCCCCCACCCACTGAGTTACTTTTTCATCTGAATTCACATGACAAAGCTGTAAATGATACGTGCAAATAAACCTTCTTAAAGGAATGTCCACTCTTACTTTGTGAGAGGGTGTGCTGAGCGTGATTTTAAAACCCCAAGAAAGGGAGCTCATCTTGTTTTTTTTTTCCTTTTTCTTCACTATTAAAGTCAAGCTGTTCCATTTTATATATATTTGAAGAATAAGGCAAAGGTATGAAAAATACATTTCTATTAAAATTAAAAGGATGGTATATTTCAGGAATTCTATTCTGTCTTAAGAATGCTGGGAGATGTATGCAGATGTTTCTCCTTTCACTCAGGTGTCACCAAAACTCAAGCAAACATCTCACGCTCAGCTCAAATCTTTCTAGCTGTAGCATTTCAATTAAAATTATATTTCATAAAAAATAGCATTGGAGTGGCTCTACCCTACAGAATGATCCATTTTTCTCTGTAGAGAAATATTTTTCAAGACTCAAATAAGATTTAACATTATCTTATAAACAAATAAAATGGAATGCCAAACCACTATTTTTCATATGGTTCATGAGTCTTTATTTTAATTTTTGGTTTTAGGCAGCACATCCAATCATGACAGGAGCCTCCTGAGATTCAGTTTGCTTTTGATTTATGAATTTTCAAACTGAAATATTACAGTCATGTAGATATTTCACTGGGGCCCAATATCTGTCTAAAACATCAATTTAGATTTGTCACTGAATTTAAGGTTAGAAAGCATTTCAACACACAGTAAACATCAGAATGGTCTCCAAGTCAGGCAAACTGGCGCTCAACTCAGCTGTGTTCCTTGAGAACTCTGTGACCTTGGCCAAGTTCGTTATTGTTCCTGAGTTTCATTTTAGCATACCCGACATAAATACATATACCAGTGCCTAGGCTGCAGAGTGATTGTGAGAATCAAATATTTTGTGGTATATATAGAGCTTCACATTGTGCATGGCATATGGTAGGATGCAATTGCTACATTAATGTGTGGTCCTTGAACCAGCAGCAGCAGCACCAACAACTGGGCAATTGTGAGAAGTCTCAGTTCTCAGTCTCACAGCAGACCCACTGAATCAGGAGGGGGTGGGGCTCAAACACTAGGTAGGATGCACACTCACGTTTGAGAACTATTATAGTATCTAATGAACTAAATAAGTTTACTGATTCAGTTTAACAGTGAATTAAAATTTACTAGAAACTCAGTGTGTAAGGTGGCTCATACTTATTTTAAATATCATAATGGGTTTTAAATGTCATAATGGGAAGAACAATATTCCTTATACGTACAAAATCATCAGATATGGATAAAATCACTAATAAAAACATATGACAATAAGATTTTTTTCATAAGAAAGTCCTTTGTGAATACTCTTCTCCCCGATTCTGGGTCATAGAAATCTTTCTTACCTTCTTTCTGGAATATATCACAATCTGGAGTGTTTAGAAATGCCATGAGTATTTATGCACATACACACATATACACATATATACAAACATAAACAGCTATAAACATCGTGAGGGCACAAGTCACAATCTCCATTTTCTTCCTTGGTAGCCCAGTGCTCAGAGTAAGTGGCACATAATTTGAACTCAGTAATTACTAATTTAATCAATGTGTGTGTGAATATCTACTGATTCTGATAAAAATTTTAAGACTCACAACTCTAGAAATGAGGGTTTTCTCTAGTCTTGCACTAAAGAGATTGTGGCTGGATCACTAGTTAGAAAGCAGATACATTCACTTTAATATTTTTTAACCTGGCCAACACACACACAAGTCATGAGATCAACATGACATTTCATTCAATGATCACCCATAGAGATGTAAATTTTGAAGTTGAAAAGGACCTTGGAGAATATCTTATCTCTCTTTGTGCAGATTGGAAATTTGGGCTCAGGGGTTAAATGGTTTGTTCAAGGTTAAAGTTCTGGTCAGGGGCTCCATTGGAAGTAATATTGAAAGTCAAGGTCTATGGATTCCCGGCCCAGCACATTTTTCTCACTCAAGATTATTTTAATCTAAGTGCCCTGGATGAGTTTGGGTAATTGATATCTAAATGGCAGTCATGCTTTCTGCCCTTCTATAATACCACATTTAATATGACTGAGAAAACGCAAATAGAATTTTCTTTTAAACTGGCTTTGCTATTGATGAGCTGTATAATCATCAGCAAATTAACCTCACTTTGCCATAGTTTCCTCATCTCTAAATTCTAGAAAAATTATACTATCTATTGCACAAGACGATTATGATGATTAAAGGAGATAAAATGTGTGAAGGGTTTAGACCAGTGCCTGACCTGACCTAGTGAGCTCTTGGCAAGTGCGAACAATTCATGCTCATGTTATTTTAGGGAAGAGAGTTTACTATGGGATGTTTTCTTTTGTGTTGAAGCAATAAATGGATAAAGTGAAAGCCCAGCTGAATGGTGAGTTTTCATAGCATTCAGAAAAGCAAAATTCCTTCAGTCTCTACTTGTGACTAGATGGGTAGGCAGTATTTTTTTTTTTTTTTTTTACTTTGTATTCCCATTTAACTCTGGTGAACTGGAAGTATTAGTTGGTATTACTTATTGAAAACTTGGGACTTGGGCAAATTTGACTAAGCACACCAGAGCAGTGTAAATGGATTGACTTAAAGACTTGCCAAAAATTCTGAGTTTATAAGCCCAAATACCATTTGCTGTAATCAATCCGCACAAAAGCAAGCCATATGGCTGGCATTACATTGTTGATACCTGGAGAAGGCAAGTTCAATGTTTTCTTAGTTAAGTACACAGTTTATGAAAAGGAAAGAAAATGAAAATGAACCTTGCTTGAAAAAATAGATATGTTTCTGAAAATCTGCATAAGTTGAACCTTTTAAAAATCAGAGGTATTTTTTTGAAGCTGATTATTTACTAAGGAATTATAGTAGGAGTACTTTGTATGGTTTTCTTTCTATTTAGAGCTAAATCTACTTTATTTGTTTGAAAGGTCATTGAAGTACTTTGTTTAAAGTAATGTATATAATAAATAGTATATAATACACAAATCTGCATACTTATCTGTATATATACGGTGTATATACAGACCTGTCTCTCTTTCTCTCTATATATATGCAAACACACACACACATATACACGTTTGTATCAAATTGAAAAATGCTTTCATGGCAAAATAAATTCCTAAACTGAGCCGAGGTAATGAGTTCATGTTATTCACTGGTCATTATGCAGGTAGATTTACAGCAAACATTAAGGGATCGATCCAGTCTAATTGGCAGGCAACACACTAAAGCACTCTGGTGGCATTTGCCACTGCCATAATATTCTTCTAATTAGAGGATTATAATTGTTTAGGCCATTTGCAAGATGGTCAATAAAAGCAGTCACAGCAGGCCAGGAGAGGTGGCTCACGCCTGTAATGCTAACACTCTGGGAGGCTGAGGCAGGTGGATTGCGTAAAGTTCAGGAGTTGGAGACCAGCCTGAGCAAGAGTGACACCCTGTTTCTACTAAAAATAGGACTATAGACACCAACCAAAATTGCCCTAAAAAATAGAACTATAGACAATAGAACTAGCTGGGCAACTGTGGTAGGTGCCTATAGTCCCAGCTATCCAGGAAGCTGAGCAAGAGAATTGCTTAAGCCCAGGAGTTTCAAGAAAAGAAAAAAAAAAGCATTCATTGCAGATTTCAGTGTACAATGGAAGTGTATTTGGAGCGTAGGCTGCTTGATCATAATTTGGCGTCAGTCTTTTTCTTTCAGAAACAAAGAGATAGAAACATCCAATTTCCTGTGTGTTTGTTTTAGGTTTTGATCTTGCATAGGAACGTGACTTATTTGTGAGGACCCAGAAAAGTGCACCCTCCTTTGTTACAGGCAGATCATGTTTACTTACATTCCTAGATGGAGAAAAGGCCTATGTTGAAGGCCTGTTATGGGGGCTGCTCGTTGCTGCAATGGCTCGAAATGGAAATTTGAATGCTGTTTCTACAGCTTCTATTAGGAGAAAGTAATGGTCAATTATCCATAATTAATATTTACTGAGGACTCAAGGGGTTGTAGCAGGTATGAGGGAATGTCAAACGCACCCACAAAAAAGTTATGTTATTTCCAGTTACATATAGATTTGACTGCACTGTTTTCCCACTAGTGCCGTATTTTTTCATTCCTTTAGAAACCTAGTTATATATTTTTAAAGAAGGGCTAACTGTATATTCTTTAACTTGTTTCTTTTTTACTTCTCCCTGAGGCAAAAAGAAGCAACGACAACAAAAATAAAAGTTTTTATGATCCTGCTGAATCAAGATACTAAAACATGAGTTAAATGAAGAGGCGTGGTGGTTTTAATGAAGAAAAATAAAACAATTTAAGCGTTGCCAGGTGGAAAATGAAACAATCTCTCTATATGGAATGTGTGGAAGGGGATGAGGCACATGGATGCCTTGGAAGGCAGTTTCCGATGTCAGGAATTCTTTGCCATGGTCTTTGATCTGCAGTCCAATTTCAATCTTGGTCTAAAAGAAAAAATGAAGAGGAAAACTATTACTTGCTTTAATGAAAAAAGTCTCAGTGAACCAAGACTGACTACAGGAAAACAAGCCAGGAGAAAGGGTGTTGATTCAAATAAACAAACAATCCTTAAGAACAAAAATCCAAGTGAAACAAAATCCCCCCACCATGCATACACACACACACACTGACAGACGCACACACAAACGCATACACAAACCAACTGCCAAACAGCCCCTCCACTGATTATACTATTATTTGAGAACCTTCATGTACATTCTCTTTTTAACGAGTAAGATTGTCCTGTCTTTTCAGGCTTAGCCATTGGTGCTATCTGATAACTATACTATTCACATCATTCAACTACTGAAATTATACACCTAATCATCTGCCTATGGAATTTGGCCTGTTCTAATGTTTCCTGGTAGAAGATATTCTGATCTTGTTGCATGGACTGGCTTGTACAAGTGCAAAGCACATTGACGTTAAAGAGAAAGCAGAAGGAATTTGGTGCCCTGTGGTGGGCAAAGCTAACTTGGGGGCTGCTCTTCCGCTTCTCAACATGTGGAATTCTGGATAAAACGAAACAAAGCAGAAAAAAATTGTCTAAGCTCAAGCACCTTGCTTACTTGTCTGCACACTTAGTTGCTTGCCTTTATAGGAAGGGGACTCTGAGATTGAGGAATCCAAAATTTTGTACCAAGCAGAAAGGGGAATCTTGAGTTGACAGAAAAGGAAATTCTGAGTCACAGAAATGAACCACAGGTTGGGTGGGGTGTTTCAGAAGGACTGTCAGGCTCAACGCTTTTCTTAGGTCTTTGGGGTTTAAGATCAATGGAGAGCAGAGTCTAAACTATTTTATGGATTGAAGAAAATTTGTTTCATCTTTTAACTGGGATCAAACCACCAAATCTAAATCTCTCTGAAGCCGTACATTCACTGTTAGTCATAAATGGCAACAGTCTCCTGTGAGAAACTGGAAGGTCAAGCCCAGTGTGCATGCAGGTGATAAAGTTCAATGACACGGCCAAGAAACTAATGCCATAAACCTCAAAGGGAACCCTAAACTAAACTAAAACTAAATGCAACCAATAGGAAAACCTGTACTCCTGAGACTACAGATAATAGAGAAATGGAAAAGGGAACATAAATAATTGACATTTAAAATGCTCAGTGATGAAGGAATAGACCCTTCCTATGTTATGGAAGGAAAACAAGCACTTTCTATTTGGAAAGTGAACCAAATAGAAATTGTGAGAGTGAGTTTAAATTTTAAAATATAATAATGAAAAATCAAAATATTGCTTTTTGTGTGGGGTGTAGAAACTAAACTGCTATTTATCAAAGAGAGGCTGGTACACAGTAAGCCAACATTTTCTCAATTAAGGGCTCTTCCCTTAATTCATTATAAAGCCATCTAGGCAGCAAAGTTACCCAAATTATTCTTTTTCTTTACACTATGCCTTCAAGTATTAAGACCTATGATTTTTCATGACTTTAATTTGTAGTATTATTTCTAATTGAAAAAAAAAAAACAAACAAAAGAATTAGCATCCACTAGATGATGTTTCTACTCTTCCCCCTCTCTCCTACTGCTAGGTATCTGCTCTGTGGTTTGATTTTACTCAGTTTATAAGCTGTTACCATTGCATGGTTAGCAAGTTGGCAAAAGACATGAGACTCATGGGTCAGAAACAAAGGACTTTATTGCTCACAGCACAGCAAGTAGCATGAGCATCAGTATATTTGCCTCAGTGCTGTTTTAACTCCTACGTTCCATGGGGCAACACAGAGGACCTAGGTAAACATGCATATGTTTACACTATAAGCCACACTTAGTGGTTTGCCTTGTAGGAAAGGGACTCTGAGGTTGAGGAAAGTGATACATATGGAGGTGCATACTTGGATAAATTATGAATATTATTGAATATTATTTCCCTTGGGACCTAAAGACATAGTTATTAATATCACAGAATAGTCTGTTTTGCTTAATAGGGACAGGAAGGACAGATATTTCACTTTGTGATATTGGACTTAGGTAATAATTTTTTTGAGATTGTTTGCATGGATCTATGCAATTTATTCCTTTACAACCTATGAAGCTGCAGATTCATGTCCCCATCTTCTTGGTCTCTTCTGATTACTTCAATTATCATGATTCAGGAAGGCATTTTTTGCCTTGAGAAGAAAGTTTTTTATTACTCACATACACTTGCATATACACCCTCGCTTACCACTCAGCGTCAAAATGGTCCCCCTTTTCTTCAGATGGATAATTCGGTAAGACCTGTGTTAGGATGAGAAACTTCCCTAGGTTCAGGATGGTCCTTGGGTTCTGATCCTGAGAACTGAGTACAATTTCCTTTTGAATTCTGCAATGCCTTGAAAACATGCTCAAGAGCTTATTACTCATAAATTCTTCAGACTTTTTTCCTATTCTTTTCTAATAAACAAGAGAACTGAAATAAAGTCAGTCTCCTGACTCAGCATATCCTTGTTCTCGCATACCCATTTTTATAGAAAAGTGTCCAACATCCTTATGTTCAGATCTATATTGCAATCATTGTTAGACACTTCCCTCTCAAATAGCTGTACTCTATGCTGTTTCCTTTTCCCTGATATTTTTCTGCTTATTATTGTTTTTCTTAAGGCATCTCCCAGCAGCCTGCTTTCACTTCCCTGAATATTCGTTTTGCTCATAGGTTCACTCTAAAAAACCATAATGTCATTTTCCCCGGACATCAATAAATCTGATAAACTTTGACTATTTATCTCTCAGGCAATAAATATCCTTTTACAAAGCGCATTTCATGAATTAGCTCAAATTACATTTGGGCTGCTTCAGAGCTGCAGAGAAAGGTTCTCACAGTTGATACAAGACAACATTGTATTTAACTTCAGGGGAAAACAAAACTTCTGATTCTCTCATTAAAAGTAAAGATGAAAAATCTGAGTATTTTTTTTTTTAAACAAGCCATTTATTTTCATTTATGTGTCACTTTTATGAAAGGATTTCATGGTGAGGTATATTTCCTCAAGTTTCGGTGTGAATCAAAGTGCACCTATGTGTTTAAAGGCATACGTAATTCATCTTTTGGATGGTTTATTGTCCACCATTGATTATGAACTGTTAAAATGAGCATGAAAACCAGGGACACCCTGCTACAATCCATAGCTTTAGCATAGTTTCCTTCTCTCCCTTTTATCTCCGTGTTTTCTTCATTTATTTGATGTTTTCTACATCACCATAGACATTTTAGTTGATGGTACTGGGATAGTGACATTACCTGCCAGTTAGAAATTTAAAATTTGCTCTAATTATGATTAGTAATATTCATTATGATTCTATAATGAATAGCATAATAATTTTTTCCCACCCAGCCTTTTCTGTATGTGATTGCCAAGGTTGTATTGTGAAAAATTATCTTACAAAAAAATACTTAGGCTTTGAATGGGGGGGATATGAGTACTGTGGTGTTCAGCCACCTCACTGATTTTTCTTGTTTTGCTTTTCCTGATAACTAGAGCCCTCAACCCAAAACATTAGCCAGAAGGCATTTCCCAGAGAAAAGGAATTCAAAAATGATTTCTCCATGATGTCGTACATACTGTTTGGAATTTGCAAGAGTATGCAATCAATGTTTTCCTTCCATTTTTACCATGGCCTTCAAATATAATGACGGTAATGAACCAACAAACTTGGATATGAGTCTACCATGTCTTTCTAAATGCCATAAAAAGTAAGCATAAAAATCTTACTTGATTTTATTACAGTCAAATTGCATGTTGTGTTTCCCCCCTGCTCAGTAAAATAACAATTTGTTGAATGTCTAACCATGTGAAGAGCACTGTTCTTTGGCTGAAGAGGAATCTAAGTGCATACAAAGTGTGCTCCTATCTCCCTCTGCATTTCACACCGTGACTGTGATTGAGAACAGTCTATTCTGGAAAGAATAAGCTAGTCATTTGTGCATGAGATGTTAATTATCTAATCAAAGATCTCTGTTTAAGAAAACATATCTGCGGTGAGAATAGCTGTGTGTTCTCACCATCTTTAGAATTCTTGTACATCATTTTAAGAAAACTGATATAAGGAGAACTTTCAGTCAAGGGTGTTGGCGGTCACTGATGAGATTGAATGTCATTGTGAAGAAGTCTTGGACAACCTTTGGCACAATCTCTTGCTAACTTAATCTGATATAATCATTATTAAGCTACATTGAATCATTTTTGGTATAATGCCAATGATGTATCTAGTATAATTATTACTGAAGTAATAATTATTAAATTATCCTGTTTTTCTGTAATCTGGAAGAGTTTATATAAGAGGAGACTTATTTCCTTCTTAAATGTTTAGAAGAATTCACTGGTGAAGAATTCTCAGCCTTCATACATCCTTTGGGAAAGTATTTCAACAGCAAATTCAACTTCTGAAATATAGGACTATTCAGATTCGGCATTTATTCTTTGTGTTAGTTTTTTAATTGTGTGTTTTCCAGGAAACTGTCCATTTCATCAACATTTTCAAACTTCTTTGCACAATGGATATTGGCACAATGTTTTATGCTCTTAATATTTTTAAAGTATCCATAGGATTGTTATGATGACTTCTTTTTCATTTCTAGTATTGGTAATATATTTTTTCTCATTATTACTTTTTTCAATTTCTTTGGATTTAATTTGGTGTCAGTGTTTCTGTAATATGAATATTACAGAATTGATTTCAGCCGTTTCATTGGCTATCAACCAAAAAGGATTTATGTATTTTATAATACATAAAACATAACATTTATGTTCATATATCTTTGAACAATTATATTTAATGAAATATGTTTACTTTTATCTTTATATGTTGCTTGTTTCTGTATACTCATTACATATTTATTATTTTAAAATATACATTTAATAAACATATAAAATAATTACAAACATATAATACATTTACCATATTTCTTTTATACACTTTATGTGTTAGCTAGCCAAAGAAAAGATTAAAATTGATTATCTAAGAATCCACATAGAAAATGTATAATGCACACAATTTTAAATATATGTAACATATCAGAAGTTGTTTTAGGAAAGGGAAACTTTATCTTCATGTAGTAAAAAGCTGAGTTCCTTGAATCGGGCTTAAGTTTTTGTCAGGTTCCTTCTGACTCTTGCCCACCCCACCTGCAAGGATTAGTTCCTAGAGATTAGAGTGTTTACTAGATCCCCAACTCCCTGATGGGGGGCCTCGACTGCAATGTTCATTTCCTAAGCCCTATAAAATTGCTCACAATTCTGCTTTGATTTTTCAGAGTCTCAGCTTAGTTTCTTAACCTTTTGCCTCAATGCTAAAAAATCTGGTCAAGGTCATGAGGAGAAAACCACAAAGGCCATGCTCACATTTTATACAGCCCTTTTCTCTGGCATCTGGCTGCCTTGAAGACCCTGAGCTCCAATTCTTGTCTCTCTATTGCTGTGAGAGTGACAGAAGCTTGACTGACTTATCAGCCTGCTGGCCTAGGTCTTGCACCTAGACTTTTCGCCTTTACTCAAGAGAATCAGCAAATGCCCTAAGGATGAAAATGGGTCCAAGAAGTAGCTCATCTCTCCCAGGTTCCCTTCTCTCCAGCATCTTGGCATCTCAATTCTTAGTTGTCTCGGCAGCTTTGTGCTACCTGCAAACTCATGACTCAGTATTTTATCTGACTCTTCTGATTGTTCTTGGAACAGACTTCTTGTGCTGCCACGTACTCAACATAGCTAGTAGTGGAAATCCTGGAATGATTAGCAAAATTTTTCACTCAGCTTTTTGGAATGGCATCTATAGTGTCAAATTCTCTCTATAATTAACAAAATTTATTTTTATTGTCTTCTAATGATAATTTGTATGAATATTATGTTATACATGGTAATAGTGAGCATGCATTATCTAAGAATATAAAGGTCTGAAAAACTCATTTATGGATAGATTTCAAAAATATTAATATAACATGATATATCCTTACATTAGTAAGTCCAAATCCATGTATATGAAGCTATTCCAGTTGCAAAACTAATTTTATGAAAACTAATTTTGTTAACAATCCTTATATATACCTTTTATTTTGGAATTATTATTGTTGAAACAGTATTATTATTAACAAGCCTTATTACTACTTCATCATCACTTTGATTAAGAAAGATCATATCTAAACCAGTACATATTTGCCACATTGATAGACAAATAATTTGTTTATGCTATTTTAAAATGCAGAGTAGGAATAAAGAAATACATACTTGATCCCTGATTTCGGTATAATGATTCATTAAATACATTTTACCTATAGAAATGTGGTACCTTTTACAGGCTCATTGACAAATTTTGAGATGCCTAGAGAAGTGATAATAGAGAAATCAATCAAATTTTCAAGCAATTAGTTATGAACCTACAATTTAGAGCTAAGACTACTGAACAAAGATTAAATAGCTCTGTGATAATTCAGCCAGTAGAAAAGCCCTATTGCCTTTGTTTGAAAAATATTGATTGAAGCTGATTGATGGACTTCATGGATGGAAATAGAAACAGATTATGGGAACTAAATAGATCAACTCATGAAGCTAGGCTCATTCATTAAGGAGATGTAAATAAAGTTGGGCTATTTATATATGCTGTCTGATTTGCTTCAAGTATGCTTTTATTTCAATACTTTTTCAGTCTTTCTATTTACATTACACTGGAAAAATATGCTAACATATTACCTTTATACACAGGAAATAGAACAGGGGGCAAGTAATTGTGCAGTCTGCTGTCCCTTTATGCCAGCTAAATTCCACCACAGGGATGTGTCTCTTTGTGCTCACACACGCTTGTACTGTATGTTTATTCATCAATATACAGCTCTTAATTTTGCCATTTCAGTTGACATCATAGGGGAAAATGTGAGTATTTTTAACTATTACTATAGCTGCCATGGCACGTCTAGTAAAGACATTATATTATCATTACATATTCACTAAATCAACCTGTATTGATATATTATGGAACATCCACTGTGTATAGAATGTTGTGCAGACACTAAGGAAATTACCAAAGAGGAACTGAAAGCCAGCTGCATCCACCAGGAACCTATGCATGCTCTACATTCATATCAGAAGCCCATCTTGGCTGTGAAAACACTTAAGAAAATTATAGCCCCAAATCCAGACTTGAATGCTTGGCTCTACCTATCCTTTCTTGCCCCTCAACAACATACAATGCCATTTTCTATTGCCAAGGAGAAGCAGAGAGCTGAGGCTTTTTTTTTTTGCCTCATTTGTGCACTGATGGCCTCTCATAGAATTGTAGTCTGAGTAATTTAGGCAACACTTAGAAGCACCAGAGAATAAGTTTATAGGCCAGTAAGAAGGAGCATCTTTGCTTGTCAGGTGCATCTCTTAGCATATTTAACTTCAGGATGAGTCTCCAGCAGAAGTTCATGAAGTTGATCTTGCAACCAGCTTTTCCTGCTAATACCCACACAAGTCCTACTTGCACCCCTGAAAACCATTCTATACCTTTACTGTCCTCCCCATATACACCCTCAGGTTTGTATAGAGTCTCTGGGCATCACTGGGAGAGGTCTCTAGGCTAGGAAACCACAGCGAGAAGGATTTTACTGACAGTGGTGCTATTTATTGCACTGATGTAGAGAGAAAATGGTGCAGTGAGAAGGGCCTGGAAAAGTACCTAATAAAGTTCAAGGATATACCAATATGTGTGGTAGGCAGTGCATCTTAGATATTGTATTTGGTAAGTGAGATTTGCGTGAGTTTAGATTTTTTCCTTAGTAATTTCATTTATCAATGGCTGGCCAGTAAATAAATGATAAAGATAGGAGCAAAGAAGACAAGCTAGATGCAGCGCCTGTGGCCCAAAGGAGTAGGGCACTCGCCCCATATACCAGAGGTGGCAGGTTCAAACCTGGCCCTGGCCAAAAACCGCAAAAGAAAAGACAAGCTAGTGAGGGACATTTCTATGGCAGATTAGGTTTTGCAGAAGACTGAATGTGTGTATCTTCCCTAACGATTATCCTCTCTAAATTTATATGTTAAAATTCTAGCTTCTAAGGTGATGATATGAGGAGGCAGAGCCTCTGGTAGGTGACTATGCCAGGAGGGTGAAAATTTCATGAATGAATTTAATGCCCTTGAAAGAAGTTTGGAGAATACTTGAGGAACTAAAAGTAGACCTGTAATTCCTCTACTAGGTATGTACCAGATGATCAAAAATCATTTTACAACAAAGACATTTGCACCAGAATGTTTATTACAGCTTAATTCATAATTGCCAAGTTATAGAAGCAGCCCAAGTGCCCACTGACCCATGAATGGATTAAATTGTGGTATATGTATACTATGGAATACTATGCAGCCATAAAAATGGAGGCTTTGCATCTTTTATGTTTACTTGGATGGAGCTGAAACATTCCTCTTAGTAAAGCATCTCAAGAATGGAAGAAAAAGTATCCAATGTACTCAATATTATTATGAAACCAATATATAACCATCTACACATTCATACAAATGATAAAACACAACCATAGTCCAGAAAGAAGGAGAGAAGGGGAGGGAAGGGAGGGCATTTGGTGGAACCTCACCTAAGTGCACAATGCAATGGTAGATTTTAAAAGATTTTAAAACTATTAAGAGTAGGGTATAAACACCTTGCCATAATAAATAAGTTAGTGAGGTGATGATTATGTTAACAGGTCTGATGTAAGCTTCTCACATTGTGTATCAAATCAGCACATTGTACCCCATAAATGCATTAATGTACACAGTTGTGATTTAATAAAATAAATAAATAATTGAGACCTCAGAGAAGGCTTTTGCTCTCTTTATAACATGTGAAACAAAGGGAGAAGATGCAATCTATGAACCAGGCAGGAGGCTTTCACTGGACTCCATTTCTGATATCTGTAGTTATCTTGACCTTGAACTTTCCAGCATGTAGAACAGTGAGAAGGAACTACATGTGTGTCGTTTAAGCCATTTTTTAAAAAAACATTTATGGTAATTTTGTCACAGCTACCTAAATGGAGTAAGACAGAATTGAAATATAATGTAGGTTCAAGTACCTACCAATCTTTTCTTTTTTTTTTTTTTTGAGACGGAGCCTCAAGCTATCCCCCTGGGTAGAGTGCCATGGCATCACAGCTCATAGCAACCTCCAACTCCTGGGCTCAAGCGAGTCTCCTGCCTCCGCCTCCCAAGTAGCTGGGACCA
>CAUYQV010154665.1:0-23662 GCA_963574575.1 Galagoides demidoff | reverse complement strand
TGAGCAAAGTATCACAAGAATGGAGGAAAAAGTATCCAATGTACACACCCCTATTATGAAACTAATTTATACCTTTTATATGAAAGCTATAACCAAATAGCCTAAGAATGTGGGGAGGAGGGAGGGAGAAGGGAGGGGGGAGGGAGAAGGGAGGGGGATTGGAGGGACCATTTTTGAGGTTTATCTTACAGAGGTACAAGTGAAACTCTCTAAGAGTAGAATCAGAACGTTTTAAAACAATAACTGAGAAAACTCCACACTGTACCCCAGAAGTGCATTAACGTACATAGTTACCATTCAATAAAATAAAAAAAAAAGAAGAGGATACTGAAGTTCAGAGAGGTGAAACCATGGTCCCAGGGCACCCAGAGAGTTAACGGCAGAGGCCTTTTTCAAAGCTCCCGAGGGATTCAAATGTACAACCAGGCTTCACAGCAGCTACTCAAAGAAATCATAAGGTTATATGGGAAGAACAGAGCTGTAAACCATATTCGGGGTTTAAAAACTGTGAGCCACGCTACTGTTTTTAATGAGTGTGCTGTGAACAGGTCCGTTACGGACACAGCCAGCACGAAGGCCAGAAGCCACACTGAGGTCTTTGGCAGTGTCGGAGAACTAAGAATTTCACTTTAGGAAAAAACAAGATAGAATTCTAAGACATTCATTGCAAGTTCCCCGACACCTGATACGAGTGACACTGGGTACAGTTTACAGATTTGGCTCCAACAGTGGCTGTGTTTTGCAACTGTTCACAATTGCCTAAAATGGGCTTCACACTTTTCTTTTTCAGATTACTACGAGGGTACATGCAATTAGGTCACACTGTTTGTATTTGTTAAGAAGAGTCCCAGGTGTAGTTGAGCCCCTCCCATAAGAAGTGTGTCATACACCCTTACATTGGGCCCCTCAGGTGGGGACTTCCTGAGACCCCGGCCTCTCCCCGCCCCTCTCACCCCTCCCCTCTTCCCCCCTCATGCCGCCCTCCTTGATTTTAACTGTATTTTTCTCTCAAATGGGCCTGTACTTGTTGATCTACTAGTTTTAACAGAGTTTGGAGAACATGAGATGCTTGCTTTTCCATTCTTGAGATACTTAGGAGAACGTTCTCTAAATCCGTCACGCAAGGTCTGCACCTTTTTTTTAGCGCTACCTTTTAGATGAGCAAAACCTCCCACTATGGGAAGACAAGCGGAAAGCAAGGAAGGCCTTTCCTTTCCCACCAGACAAGCCGATGCTTGCCGAGTCCTTGCTGTACACCAGGCCCTATTCTAAGGATGTCACGTGCATTAACTCTTGTATTCCTGGCAGGAAAATAAAACGAAGGTGTCTGTTGCTTCTGGTAGAGAACAGAGCACAGTCAAATTCAAACTCGCATGAGACCTTTCTTTCTGCTCTAGTCATGAACCAGCCAAGGTCAGGATCCCACTTTTGCTAGTTCATTAGTTCAGCTTCCTCAGCCTACAGAAAGGTTTTACCACATGGAACCAAATAAATGAACAATTTTAGGTCACATCATTTGCCTCATACATCTCCCTTAATTAGCTTCTGATTGCTGCATTAGAGGAAGATTCCTATTTCTGTCTTACTACTTTTGCTTCTCAAAAAGGGGGACCTTATTACTCTGGTCCCTCAAATAAAAAGGGTTCTTGGACCACACATCCCTGTGTCTCCATCAGCCTTTATAGTTAAGAGTTTGGATCGCAGTGGCTCACACCTGTAATCCCAGCATTTGGGGAAGTTGAGGCGGGAGGATCACTTGAGGCTAAGAGTTCAAGACCATCCTGAGCAACATAGTGAGACCATGTCTCACCAAAAAATAATACTAATAACAAATTAGTTAGGCATGGTGCTGGATGCCTGTAGGCCCAGCCACTTGGGAGGCTCAGGCAGGAGAACTGTTTGAGCCCAGGAGATGAGGTTGCTCCAGAGGAGGCGGTCTGATGATGCCTCTGCACTCCAGGCCGAGCAACAGACTGAGACTCTGTCTCAAAAACAACAACAACAAAAAGAATTCTGGAATTTCAAAGCTGAAGGAAATCTGGGGGCTAAAGTACAATTGGAGGGTAACATAGATAAAATACAGCTGCCCCATTGCACAGGTAATAGTTATTTACTGAATGTGAAGACACATTTTATGTATTTATCTGTGAATGTGTATGCATGTTTGCACGTTATCTATGCTATATCTCTATAGGGAAATGGGATGGAGATTACAACACTCCTTTGTAGACAGAACTAGGATTCAAATTTAGGACTCTGATCTCCAAGTCCCCTGCCTGTATGCCCTTATGCCAACCACACCCCCACCATGGTTGACAGGGTACAAACACCTATGGGGACATCCCAGTGGAATTTTAGCTTATGGCTCTAACCCCTTAACCACAATGACACCTGTCCCCTATCCCTAGAATTTTGGGCTATGTCCACATTAGTTGGTTCCTGCCGTACATTAAATTATATTCCCAAAAAGATATGTCGAAGTCCTAACTGCCTCCCTACTACCAGAACCTATGACCCTGATTGGAAACAGGGTCTTTGCAGAGGCGATCAAGTTAAAATGAGGTCACATTGGATTAAGAGGGGCACTGATTCAGTGACTGGTGTCCTCCTAAGAACAGGGGCATCGGGACACAGATAGAGACACAGGCATGGGGGTAATGCGGTGAGGACGGCCAGTTTCCACCAGATGCTAGGAAGAGGCACAGAGGGCTTCCCCCCGTGGGTTTCAGGGGAGGCGGCCCGCCGACAGCTTGTTTTTGGACTTGCAACCTCCAGAACTATGAGACAGTAAGTTTCTGTTGTTCTAAGCTCCCCCATGGCCCCCAGCTCCTTGTTAATGGCAGTCTCAGAAAATGAGCAGAGCCCCCATTTCCTTCTAATGACCGTAAGAGAGATCAGAGGCAGCTTTGGGGACTCATGCTGTAGCAACCCAGGGATGCAAAGCCAAAAATAAAAGCTGATTTTAAAATATGGAAAGGTAGAGATACCATTTTTTATGAAGGAAGTGCACTTCACTACTGAAGCCCAGCCTCTGCAGACCCTCTGGGCTGCGGCAGCCCCTCGGCCCCGTTCCCTGTAACTCAGTGTTGGCTCTGCAGTCCTGAGTCCAGACAGCTTCTCTGGCACCCATGCTAATGAGTTCACAAGCCAAGTGACGTGTCAGGAGATGTGGGATCCTCCCAAAAGCCTGAAGAAGAACCTGGCCACACGCAGCTGGGCTAATGGGAGACAACCCAGGAGACAAGAGGGTGGGGTCAAAGTTGGGTGGCAGGGAACTGGAGTGACAGGGAGGTTGCAGACTCATTAATGAAAGGATTTTTAAGGATGGGTTGTTAGACATAAAACAGCTTAGAAATGTTTCACTCAACTGAACAAAGGAAAGAGACCCCACCTGTTGAGTGCCTTTGGTATGCTAACCTCCTCTCCAACATTAACCTGCTTCCCCTTCACAAAACTGCCCACGGTAATGTGCACCCACTGAAAAGTAGGCAAACACGGCCCAGAGAGGGTGAGTAGCTTTCCTGAAGTCACACAGTAAAAGAGGACAAGGATTCTAACTCAGCCTGAGTAAACCCCAAAGTATCTTCCTACCTCAGCACCTTGAAGTTCCAGCTTTTAGGCAGCACTCTGGGGCTGAACAGCTTCTAGCAAGAAGCTCATGAAATAGACAGAAAATTGTATAAGCTCTGGTTGTCTACAGACTCTTGCCCAGTCACTTGCCCAAGGCCATGGTTTTTTAATCCTAGTCCATTTACTCCAGGGCAATTCCAAAATAGACAGTTCAGGCATAGACAGAGGGAAGAGCCTCAGTTTCCCAGTCAGACATACGCCCAGCTCTGCTAGTGTATCTTGCGCAAGTAACTGGCCCTCTCTGGGCCTCAGAGCCCTCATCTGTGAAAAAGAATCCACTCTCTACCAAGAAGGGTTGTTGGGAGCAACTATCTCAGGCATTCAACAAGACGTCCTGTGGGCAGGCTCACTGCCAGGACAGAAGCCCCAAACTGTCTCAACCCACAGCACCCTGGCTGTCTCAGAAAATTTTCACAGGTTTCCTGGGCCAAAATACCTAACAGTTACCATTTATTAAGCAGTTAAGTCCAAACAACGTAATGAGTACTTAGTAGCCATTTGGACAAGTAATGCATAGTTTTCTTTTGGAAAAAAAGAAATAAAGTTTTTCCTACTTAACTATATTACTGCTACAGGGATGTAGGTACCTGCTGAGCCATGCAGAAATTCTCAGACTTTGGGATCAGATTGGCCTCCACCACCCTAGTGTGTTTTGATTTTGTCACAATTCTTGCTTTTTAGCACAACAACCACAGAAAACCCAGCTTTGCAAAGGTGGGGCTTTATCAAAAGAAACTGTGAACTACCTCAAGCTTCAAAAGGGCAGCTGCAGTCCCAGTATGTGGAAGGCTGAGGCAGAAGGATCACTTGAGCCAGAAGTTTGAGGTGGTTGTGAGGTAGGCTGAGGCCACAGTACTCTACCCAGGGTGACAGAATGAGACCTTGTCAAGAAAGAAAGAGAGAGAGAGAGGGAGAGAAGGGATGGAGGGAGGGGAAAGAAAGAAATGAGGGTAGACCTGTCCATATGGCCATCAGTCCAATTCACCTGAATTCTTGAGGAGGATTACGATGGAGTCACATCAGTTACAATCACAATCGTTTAAAACCAAAGACCAGTGGTTTTCAGCCAGAGGCAATTCTGCTCCCCTGGGGATATCCGCCAGTACGATTTCTGGCAACATTATTGGTCCCCACAACTTGCAGAGAGTGCTACTGGCACCTAGTGGGTAGGGGCCACTGATGCTGCAAGGTCCAGGACAGGCTTCACTACAAAGAATCATCCAGGCCAAGTGTGAACGGCATCTAGGTGGAGATAAGCTGCCTCAGATGATCCATTTTCAAAGTAAGACCACATGTCACTGTAGTCATGTCTCAGCTAAGAATGAGGTCTTGTCCAGCCCGTTTACAGGCAGGAAAAATGGAGTCCAGAGACATAAGGTGATTCACCCAAGGTCACACAGCAAGCCCAAACCTCCAGTTCCAAATTCATTTTACTTTCCATGTCACTCTCCTGCCACCTTCTGGGCACTGAAGATACACACAAAGGTCTTTAATGAACTGATGCCGTCCAGGGAAAAATTCCATGTGACATCCTTCTCAAACTCTTACTGATGGTTGGTACAACATTGAATCAGACTGACTTGAGAGCCAGAGATACCTCAGCTTAAATCACAGCTCAGCCTTCCTGTGGGATTGTCACAAATAAGCCCCAACTGACGGCCTCAGTTTCCTCATCTGTAAAATGGCCACATGCTGTGGTAGTTAACGCAGGTCTTGGCACACCTGAGTTTGAACCCTCTCTCTACCACTTGCTGACCTGTGACCTTTGACAGGTTACCCAACTGTTTTGTGCTTTCTTTGCCTCAGATATAAAATGGGGATGATGATGATAATATCTGTGCCTTGGGGCTGTTCTGATAATTGAGTTTATAGACAAACAATTCAAAATAGTATCTGGCTTGGGAGATGCTCTCAGTAAATGTTGGCTATTTTGGTCTTGATTGCTCTAACCTTCAAAGATTTGGGGGAGGATTAGAAATAACGTATGCAAATCATCTAACACAGAATGGATGTTCAAATATTTTGGAAATTAATGAACTAAGTGATGAATCAATTTGTTAATCATGCCAAGACGCCAAAGCATCGGTGCCGAGCTTTAGAATTGCCTAGAGAGTTTTAAAGAGCATACACTGGGGAACTAATTAAATTAAATTACCTTGGGGGTTGGGGGCAGAGCCAGGGCACTAGGTAACCCAGGGTGCTGTCACTATCCTCCTTTGCATACAAACCTAATAATTTATCCTGCGTCTGCTTTCTACCTTCTGAGGGCCAGGACAGTGCCTGTCCCAAGACTGGTATCAGGAGATCTCTGTGGAATACGACATGAACGTACTGTTGTCAAGCTACATGAAGGCAGGGACCATGTCAGTTTTGCTTGTCATTGTATGCCCATGGCCAAGACCAGTGCTTGGCACACAGAAGATGATCAATAAATACCAGGCTATTAATCAATCTGTTAATGTATGAAAGAAAATTTCAGGGAAAGATGATAAGGCTGTGGTTCCCAACCTGTCTAGCACCAGGGACCAGTTTTCTAGAAGATAATTTTTCCATGGGCTGGAGTAGGGGTGGTCTGGGGATGATTCAAGCACATACTATGTAATGAAATTATATAATGAAATAATTGGACAACTCACCATGGCTCAGGATAAGTGAGCAATGGGGAGCAACTGTAAATACAAATGAAGCTCCTTCTCCTCCACGGTTGCCCACCTCCCGCTATGCGGCCCAATTCCTAACAGGCCAGGCACTGGTATCAGTGTCAAGGCCCAGGGCTGGGGACAGCGTTATAAAGGAATGGGTTCCTGTTTATTACTGCCATCTGCTGGTTACTTTGCTGCAATGCAAGTAACATACAAGGTTTGGTTTGGTTTTTTAATCAACTTATAATTCACCTATTTTCTGGATATAAACACAATACACAAAGTAGACATTTGATGGTATTTTCACACAGTTTAATAAGTTGTGTGTCTAATTTTGTCCAGCAAGGTCAAGATTTTTTTTCTTTTTTTTAAAGTTCAGATTAATATGATGGTATAAATGATTAGGTTCCACTGTTTGTAAGATAAAGGCCAAGCTGTAGTTGAGCCCTTCACGCAGGGGTGGGCTGTATGCCTTACCTTGTGCCCGTTACGTGACAGCTTACCAATCTCCCCCTCCTCACCCCTCCCCTTTCCCTCCTCGCTCTTCTCCCCACTTGAATTTAATTGTTTTTCTCTCATGTGGGGATGTAGTTGTTTGTCTATTGGTTTCATATTATGGATACCTGGGAATAGTCACAAAGCTACAGATACTGGCATGGATGCAGAGAGGAGGGAACATTTTTACACTGCTGGTGGGATGGCAAACTAATACAGCCTCTTTGGAAAGAAGTATGGAGAATCCTCAAAGAGCTAAAAGTAAAACCTTCCATTTGATCCTGAAGCCCCATTACCAGGTGCCTCCCTGAAGAAAAAAGTCCTTTGACCATTTGCGCTAGAACATTCATCACAGTTCAATTCACAATTGCCAAGAGATGGACTCAACCCAAGTGCCCATCAACTCACGAATGGATGACACTTGGGATTTTTAAGAGTCACTCGGAAGCCTCCTCCACCCTGTGAGAGAGGAAGGTTCTCCTCCGTGCTTCTCCAGCACAGCTGGCATCTCTTTGGGTTGCAATGACTGGAAAACTGTCCCCTGTCCCCCCTAGACTGAGTTCTGGGAGAATAGAAACCACGATTCCTAAATTCACCACTCTATGCCCAGGCCCCAGCACAGTCCTGGCCCAAAGGTGCTGCAGAATCTACAGGACCAGAAAAAAAAAGCAGTGAATTCTGGATTCTGAAAGTTCATAAGTGCTTGGGGCTTTATTTTCCAAGAAGGATTTTATGGTGGTGCCCACCTGGCTTTCAACAGTGCCCAGATGAACATTTTTTGCTTTATTTGGCTAATAAAATGATAAAAATGAGAAGACGACTAACATTTGAAACCTGTGATTATAGCTATATTATTATATAGGGTGAGTCTAAATTATATAACACAATTTACATGGAAAAACAAGTCAATAGAAATTCAACAAGTATCAAGGCAGCAGTTCTCAACCTGTGGGTTGTAACCCCTTTTTAACAAGGAAAATACATTGCGGCATTAGGAAGGTCGAGAACCACTGTATTAAGGCAACAATAGTATAGTTGATGTGAGACTATGACAAAAATTATAAAGCTCATGAAAATAATCCGCGTTTATTGGACACTCACTATATGCTGCTCTTCTCATGTTCATGAGCTCGTTAGATCCCTCATAACAGCTCTCTGAGATAGCCCATTTCACAGACGAGTAAGTTGAGGCCCAGAGAGGTCAGTGATGCTCACAGACACACAACTAGAATAAAAATCCTGAGCCCTCAGACACTTGAGCTCAAGTGCTTCTCCTCTGTAATCGTCCTTTAATTGAAATGATATGTGGTCTTTCGATAACTATTTATTGGGCACCTCCTGTGTACCAGGATACCAGGGACAGAGCAATGAGCTCACCCAGGCTGACGACCAAAGATTTTTCTCAGAATATTTTCAGAGGAAGCTTTAGAACACAATAGTAACTGGGTCCCATTCATAATGCCATCTATGTTTGTTATAGAAATGATGGAGCCCCCGCCCCCACTTAAAAAATAACATTTCAAAACATAGGCTGGAAAAAATAAGAATGAAATTCTCCCTTCCTATGTCCCATCCCTACCTGGGCACACTTGCAGGTTAATCATTCCTTGCCAGCCCTTTTGTGTCTCCTCCAGAAACACAACATGGGCTGTTGCATCGGAGGGGTCTGCGTCATTGAGTTAAGGAAGGCCTGGTGACCTGATTCTGGGCTCAGACTCAGAAGCCTTGGCTTCCTGTCCAGCTTGATCCGGAGACCCAGGGGGTGAACTTCAAGTATAGAGAGATCTTCATTAAATGGAAAGATTAGCCTTGATCAAGTATCAGCTCAACCACTTGGAGCCTCATCTCTGGGAGTGTTCTCAAAAGAGAAATAGACACAACGTCTCTGCCTGTCTCACTCGACTATTCTCACAGCCCCTCCCCTCAAATATATCAGGGATCCCCTCCAGGCTCCCGGAGTCTTGTGACTTTCTCTCCCTTATAGCACCTGCCATTTTTAATTAAATTGTCCATTTACACATCTGTTTGGCCCCTTAGGTCGCCCAGGCCATGAGCTCCAGAGGGCAGGAATGGTGTCTGATTGGCCTCCTGACCCCTCTGTTGGATGCATTGCCATGCATGAAGTAAGCACTTACATTTTCTGAATAAATGCATGAGTGCCTTCCAGGACATATCTATGCTGTCATACAAGACACCATTCCAACTGCACAGTGACCTGGAAAGTTCCATTCCACAGGCTAACTTCTGGGCTGGTTGGATTTCAAGGGTGGGAAGAAAATAGTTCTTAACTCCTAATGAAGATGGCTACTGAAGTATACAGGAAAATCCTTCAATCTCAAGAGCAGAAGTCAGGTTTCTACTGACTCACTCATTGGAGGGTGAGTCTTATTAGTGGTGATAATTTAATACTAACACATATACGTTCACTGATTCTTTCATTTCTTTTCGTTGGAAATGGTAATGGGCCATTTAAATGCTTATGCAGGCCAGGCAAGTGAAAGAGAATAGGGAGTGGTAGGGATTGTGGCTAAAATAAAGCACGTTCCTGGTCTAAGGGGGACAGGCAATCATTGCCATGTGACTATGTGAGCCCAAGATCATCCAGTCTTCCAGTGCCAGAAATCTAGATTATTACTTGAAATATCCTCACCTGTCAAAGCTCAGTAACTATTCCCTTAATTACATTGCACTAGCTAAATAGTCTACAGGTGCATTATAGTCACAGATTAAAAAATGGAATTGCAACCTCTCTTACACTGTGTTCTTCAAACCACGAGTTCAGTGAGGCAGGCATTAAATGTGTATCATTCTGTGTCTTCAGTGCTACCTATGTGCTGGCACATAATAGCTGCTCAATAAACAAGTGTGGACTGAATAAGTGAATGTTTTCTATGAATTAGGTTGTGCTGGGCACTGGGGTTCCTGACATGAACCGAATGTGAGTGCCCAGGCTGGGAAAGAGGTGCAGAGGTGAGAACCAAACCATGCTAGAGAAGATTCTGATACCATAATAGAGGTATAGAGGTTTGTGCAGGTTATAGAAAAGAGTTCCAAGTCCAGAGGAATTCATGTCACTGGGGGCAGATCTGAGTCTTGAGGGAATTCCTGAGATTCATCCTGCAAAACAAGATGCTTCAAACCATATGTGATTTATTATCTTATGGTTTCTGTGGGTCAGGACTCTGGGCATCCCTTACTTGGGTCGTCTGGTGTGGGATCTCTCACAACACACACCCTGGTGAGGGATCTCTTCTGAAGGTTTGACAGGGGAAGGATCAACGTCCATACTCACTTGGTTGCTTTCAGGCTGCAGTTCCTTACCAGCTGTTGGCCAAAGCCACCCTCAGTTCCTTGTCCTTTCCATTGGGTAGTTTACAAAGTCAAAAACAATCATTTCACTGAAGACAGTAAAAGAAAATCTGCTAGAAAGACAGAAGTTACAGTTCTACGTAACGTGGCAAAAAAGGACATCCATCCATCCCCTTTGCCATATTCTGTTCATGAGAAGCAAGTCACAGGTCCCACCCGCACTCAGAACGAGTGAGTTCCAAGAGGCAGGGGTTATTAAGAGTGTCTTAGAGCAGAAGTCCCCAACCCTTTGGGGCACCAGGAACAAGTTTCATGGAAGACCATTTTTGTATGAACTGGGCCAGGGGGGTTCAGAATGATTCAAAAACATTACCTCTCCACCTCAGATCATCAGGTATTATATTCTTATAAGGAGCAGGCAACCTAGATCCCTCCATGCAGTTTACAGTAGGGCCAGTGCCACTCTGAGAAGCTAATGCCACTGCTGATCTAACAGGAGGCAAAGCTCAGGTGGTCATGTGAGTGATGAGGAATGGCTGTAAACACAGACGACACTGCACCCACTCATTCGCCTGCCACTCACCTCCTGCTGTGCACCCTGGGGGTCAGGGATGGCAGCTTTAGAGTATGTCTACCACATTCCCTATAGATGAACAGAACAAGGATGTTCCAGGCGGAGGGAACAGCATCGGCAAAAGCACCAAAGGGTAAAATAGTGTCATCCATCTGGTAAAATGCAACTAGTTTAATGTGAGTTAAGGATTGGTCAGAGAGGCAGGCAGGAGATGAAACAAAGCCTTAAGAGCCAAATCTAGAGAAAGTGTGTCCCCTCAAGGTACATCAGAATCATCAGACAAGATGTCAGCCACCCACCTGCTCCATGTCCTGTACCAAGGATCTGCAGGGTTGAGATGCTAAGAAGCTGGGAAATTACACTGGTAAGTTTGCAAAACTCCCTCAGATGTTACAGGAATACATCGTTGTGGTATGCCCAATATTCAGAAAGTTTTACTAAACAAGATGTGGACAGAAGTTCATTTCATCTTGTGTCTCTGAACTACTGATGGCAGGTGCCAGATGTAATATTTGAAGGCATGGGTCTTCCTTTTTCTTTGAGACAGAGCCTCACTCTGTTGCCCTCAGTAGAATGCCACAGTGTCATAGCTCACAGCAACCTCAAACTCTTGTGCTCAAGTGATCTTCTTGCCTCAACCTCCCCAGTAGGGGGTCTACAGGCACTCACCTCAACAACTGGCTACTTTTAGAGATGGGGTCTCACTCTTGCTCAGGCTGGTCTTGAACTCCTCTGCTCAAGCAATCCAACCACTCATCCTCCCAGAGTTCCAGAATTTCAGGTGTGAACCATCGCACCCAGCTAGCCTGGGTCTTCTTAAGCCAAACCAAGGTCCAAAAGAAAAGAATAAACTGCTTTAGGATTCAATGTAGAGAAAGTGGAACCCCCGTGCACTGTTGGTAGGAATGCAAAATGGTGTGGCCATTGTGGAAAACAATCTAGCAATTCCTCAAAAAATTAAAAATAAAATTACTATATAGTCTAACAATTTCTCTCCTGGGTGTATACCCAAAAGAACTGAAAGAAGGGTCTCAACAAGATATTTGTACACCCATGTTCATAGCAGCCTTATTCACAGTAGCCAAAAGGTAAAGCAGCCCCAGTGTCCATCAGCGGATGAATGCAAACACAATGTGTGGCATATGCCTGCAATGGAATATTATTCAGCCTTTACAAAGAAAGAAATGGAGACACATGTTATGACATGGATGAGGCTTACAAACCTTATGCTAAGTGAAATAAGCCAGTCAAAAGGACAAATACCA
Organism: Galagoides demidoff; assembly: GCA_963574575.1. Classification (NCBI taxonomy): domain Eukaryota; kingdom Metazoa; phylum Chordata; class Mammalia; order Primates; family Galagidae; genus Galagoides; species Galagoides demidoff. The sequence goes on along the minus strand of CAUYQV010154665.1, from coordinate 11,747 downwards.
TATGATTCCCTTATATTAGGTTTCTAGAGTAGTAAATTTATAGAGACAGAAAGCAGAATGGTGGATGCCAGGGACTGAGAGGAGGGTCAAATGGGAAGTTGTTTAACACTTACAGTGTTTCAGATTTGCAAGATGAAAAGAGTTCTGGAGATTGATTGTACAACATTGTAAATGCACATGACACTGTTGAATGGTACACCTAAAATAGTTCAGATGGGAAATTTTATATTATGTGGATTTTACTATAATTTTTTTTAAAAAAATTTTTTTGAGGCAGAGTTTCACTTTGTCACCCTCCAGTAGAGTGCTCTGGTGTCATAGTTCACAGCAACCTCAAACTCTTGGGCTCAAGCGATTCTCTTGCCTCAGCCTCCCGAGTAGCTGGGACTACAGGTACCTGCCACAACGCCTGGCCATTTTTAGAGACCGGGTCTAAGCTCAAACAATCTGCCCGCCTCAGCCTTCCAGAGTGCTAGGATTACAGGTGTGAGCCACCATACCCGGCTAAAACTTTTTTTTTAATAATAAATTTTTTAGATATTTTAGGATTTGTAGTCCTGTGTGAAAAGAAGTGTTGGCTAGTTGCCCCTTCCAGCTAAATGCTAAAAAAGAACTACATGCAGGGACTGGAAGGGGTTTAACTGGGCAAGTTCAACTCTCCAACAAGGCTTAGGCTACCAGGGACATTGTGCCTGCAGTTGAGCAATGTAGCCACCAGATGGCAGTGTGGGCTTAATGCTTGGAGGCATTTGTTGCAATGTTACTCTGTCCCAAAATCTGATCTTCAAGCTTACCTTAAAGTCTCATCTCCAGTGAGGGAAACAAATATTCAATAATTCAGCACCAAACAGCGTGGGAAGCGCTGGTGTGGAGGAAAAACTTAAAAGGCTGATAACTCAGTTGGTGGTCGGAGGCATCAAGATAGGCTTTTTGGACTGCCCTCACAGTTTAGGTATAAGGTGAGATACAGCAAGAATATTTCATAATTAAACATCAGCACCATCCATCATTTTCTGATCATCTATAACATGCCAAGAACATCCTAAGCATTTTCTTTTTATGCAGTCAAATGGGTCCTACTATTGTTCCCATTTTGTTGATGAGAAAACTGATGATCAGAGAGGTTATGCCACTTGCTGGCAGTCACTCAGCTAATAAGTAGCAGAACCCACATTTTAACCCAGATTTCATAGCCCAGTTCATTCTACCATGACCACGTGTCTTCTGCACCTAAATGTGGGAGAGGGAAAGGTGACTTTAAGGAACAGCAAGAACTTAATGCCTGGTGGGGTTGTAGAGGGAAGATACTGGAAAGGCTGGCCAGGGTTGTATCAGACAGGCTATGTATGAGCAGGACCCCACAGCAATTGGCATCATCTCATCAGAGCTCCTTTTGGCTTGCATTTCAGCGGAGGAGTCCCTAGCATGTGACAATCCAGGATTGCCTGAAAATGGATATCAAATCCTATACAAGCGACTCTACCTGCCAGGAGAGTCCCTCACCTTCATGTGCTATGAAGGCTTCGAGCTCATGGGCGAAGTAACCATTCGATGCATCCTAGGACAACCATCCCACTGGAATGGCCCACTGCCTGTTTGTAAAGGTAAAGAAGTCTTCTGGGCACAGCGGGGCCGAGGGGCCAGCGATGTCAGGACCCGTTCCCAGGGTTTCCAAACTTGCTTTAAAAAGCTGGGCTACTTCATTAGATCTAAGATGCCACCGTGACCATACACTACTGAGAAAGAAAAAATTTTCACACTTTTGAAAACGTTAAAATGAAAATATAAGCAAAACAAATCTTCCCCCCTTCAGAGTCTCGCGCTCTGGAATCATTTTTGACTCAGAGACCTCAGAGTCCTTTTTTCTCCCATTCAGTATGGCCATACTTCCTAAGGCAGAATTCCTCAGGAAAGTCCTTTTTTTTTTTTTTTTAAGTAAAGTCCTTGGTAATGAGGGTTTGCAATTATGTGGAAGCAGGCCTGGGGACAGAGTAAGGCAAGAGAGGGGTGGAAGCAAAAAATGTAGAGACGCTGAGTCCTGTGGTGTACGGTCAGCCTCAGGAAACCATTGCCTCTTACATCTTGCGATCTAGACGTCTGTTTTGTCTCGCCCCAGTACTGCCCTGAGAGCCAGCCTGCTCTGACATCCGCTTAGAGAACGTGGCTGAAATATGTCCCACCTTCTGCACCCCCTCCCCACAACCGCTTGATTCCCGTAGGGTCCAAGCCCTCCCCTAGTGCTTGCAAGACATCTCAAAGCGCTCACGCTCATTCTGCGAACGCGAACGCGCGCGGGGCCTTACGCGCCACATTGGCCCACACAGGGACTCACGAGCGCCTCCTAGTGGCAGCGATTACAACACACCGTTGATGTAAGACACACCCCCCACGCCCGCCCCGCCCAATCGGGAAGATAGAAAAATGGGGAAATAGCACCTGAGAATCCAGGGAAAAAATACTTATCATTGAAATGAAGTTGTTACATCCCAATTGAAATCTGTATCTGCTTATCTGGGCTTTGCAGTGTACAGTCAATAATAATATCCTAAATATGTTCAATGTTCTAAGCCAGTGGATCTTAACCTGTGGTGTGAACACACCCTTGAGAATAGGCAAAAAGCTGGGAATTCAGTTCTGGGGGGGTGCAGAACATGAAGTTTCACATTTCTGCTTGGGGATCTCTAACTTCGGTGGCTCCCCAAATGCCTTATTCATGAACCCCAGCTTTCAGACTTACAAATGCTTTTTTCAGCTGGCTTTTCCATTCCTACATATGTGTCCAAAAGAAATGAAAACTGGTGCTCAGACAAACACGGGTACATTAATGTTTACGGCAGCGTTATCCATAACAGCCAACAGATGGAAGCAGCTTAAATGTCCGTCAGCTGCTGAACAAATAAGCAAAAATTTGGCATGTTCATGCAACATAAAAAAAAAAAATACAGTACTAATATACACTACACCTTGGATGAATCTCAAAAGCTTCGTGCTAAGTGAAAAAAGCCGGACACAAAAGGTCACATATCAATTTATGTGAAATATCATATCCAGAGTAGGTAAACCCACAGAGACAGACAGCAAACTAGCGGTTGCCCAGGGCTTACAGGCAGGCGTGGGAAGTAACCGCTTAGTGAATACAGACGACTCTCCTGCCCTCCCTCATCCTTCCCTGACTCTCAGGAAGCCAGTACTAATCATGCTTCCAGCGTCCCCACTCCCTGGGTTTATGCAAATAGACATACTTGGAAAGAGGGGCAGGGGCTGTTCATCTTTTACAAAAAAAAAAAGTCTGTACTTTGCTTTTTCTTTCATTGGCAGAGTCATTTAGAAAAGAAAAAGTTTTTTTAAAACACGGCTCCACCTTTTTCCCTTTTAACCGCTGCCCACCAGTTCACGCTGTGCATGTTTCTGAATGTATCCGTCTTTTTTTATCTGTCGGTGAGGCTCCCAATTCTCTTCTGGGGTTTTGTTTGTTTTGTTTTGCCAAAAAAAATCCTTGCACATGAATCTTGGGTGCTGGCAGTTTTCATCCTGTAGAACATATTCCTTAAAGCAGGACTGACCGTGTGGCAAAGACCTGAGAATACCAGGCTGTCGTGGACGGTGTCAGACTGTTTTCCAGAATTAGAGCCATCCACACTCCCCCATCCTCTCCAACACTGGAGGTTATCAATTATTCTGAAGTTGCCAATCTGATAGGAAAATGCAAATACCATCAGAAAATACACAAATAACCAAACAACAGGAAAAATTTTTTAGATACTTAGTTTTGCAGGCTGCCCCTGAAACCTCTATTTGCCACCTCTTGGCAAACCTCTATTACTGTCCCTTGAAGCCCCACCAGTGAATCAGATCACTGCCCTTTACCTTCATCCTTCAGCACTTTACCCTTATGACATAATTCCCAGCAAGTAAGTGTCTTGGAGCCCCTGTACCTTATTCCCATATCTACTTCTACTCCAGAGGTCCTTCTCTCCCACCACCAACTCTGTAAGGAAATGATAAGTCACTTCCTCTTTTGAAAAAATGTGGGATCTGTGACTTTATGATCTCTGGACTGGAGAAGTGTTCCCTGCCAATCTGAGACCTCCCAACCAGGACTCAGGGGCCCTGGACTCCATCCTAGGTCTGCTGTGGACCATCTATGTCCCCATGGGGGAGCCACTCTCCCTCTTTGATCTTAGTGTCCCTTTGTGTGAAAAAATTGGGTGCCCCCAGATCTGTGTTTCTGAAGAAGAGTCAGTGGACCAGCCTGCTGTATCAGAATTACCTGGGGGGCTGGGGAGACCTATGGGAGTTCACCTCCAAGTATGCTACCACCTTGGCAGGTCCCAGAAGGGGCTCAGAAATCTTCATGTTAACACGTTCTCCATGGGGTCATGGACTTGGGGTTCCAAAGGATGTAAGATCTAATGCCTCCTCATTCTAAAATACTGTGGACATTCATAAGCTTCCGGCTACTCAACTACAATCAAATTCATGCCTGGGGTGGGGACCATCTGCCTCAGTCTTGCCATGTTCTTGATGCCAAAGCCCCAGAGATGCCTATACTTAACTGTCAGCTTTTCAACTGGCTTTACTGTCATCCCACAATGATGACAATGACATAAATGAGAGAGTAACATTAACCAACTCACTAACTAGGAAGTCTTGGGATTTCTGGAAGAAATGCTCCTTCTTGTTGCTACATTTTTATGCTCAGCAACTGTGATGACTTTGATGCCAAAACATAGGCTGCCAGCCCCCAGCATTTTGAACCTCCAGAGAAGTTTTACAAAAATTATAAATGAGTGAAAATAGTTTTATGTGAAATACAGAGATCCTAGTCAAATAAATGTGGAATAAAAACGAGATTAGAAAGAGTTACATAAATATAGGAGGTGCCCAAAAAGTGTATGCACAATTTAAGCAACCTTGTTGTAAGTAAAATTGATGATTCACAGGTAAAATCAATGTGGACATGTAACATGTCCAGGTACACTTGACCAGTAACGGTACCTTCAATTCAACTTCGAAAAGTAACACACACACAAAAATTACTTAAAATATGTATACATTTTTTGGCACCCTCTATATACACCTCAAAGAAGGAAAATAGTGTGACTTCCAGCTGGATTTAATAAATATCTAGAGCCTCATGGTTCATCAGGGCTTTGTCCCACATGAAAACCATGAAACAACCCTAACCACATGTGTGTAGTTAAAAGCAGAGGAGAGAGAACGTTGAAAAGTCCCAATTTAAATCCTGCCTCCATTACTCAGAGGCTGTGTGATGACAGAGAAGTTGCTTCACTTCTCTGAACCTCTGTTCTTCTGTAAATGGGGATGATAACAGTAGCACCCTAATGAGGTGAAAGGAGCCAGTGTATCCAGAACAATACTGGACACGTGGTGAGTGTTCAGTAACTATCTGCTATCACCATTTTTGCTCATGTCTTATGTATCTTATTTTCTCTTGGCAACGTAGCAAGTGAATATGCCCTGACATTTCACTAACCGTAGTAGCTCAAGATAAGTAAAAACACAGCAGTAACTTCAGCAAAATGTGGCATGGGCTTTTGCATCTAAATTCGGGGTGGAGGGGGCTTCATTTCATGCAAACAGAGTAAGTTCACTTTACATTGACCAGTGCTTCCTGATTTCTCTTTCAGTTAATCAAGACAGTTTTGAACATGCTTTAGAAGGTGAGTTTCAGAATAATAAAAATCCAATAAATCAATCTAATCACAGAAAACAAGGACAGGCCCTTGAATATCTTCATCCAGGAGCTTAAACATAATAAATAAAGCATTTTGCCTGGACCCTGTCAAAGGTCATTTCAAAACAAATAATATCGTAAGAAGAAAAAAAATAATAATGGGACTTGCAAGTTAGGGTCCTAAATAAAACCTGAAAGGGATGTGGCACCAGTTCTACACATGACAATGACACCAAGGTGAGAAAAGCTGGGAGTCCACAGGACAGAGAACACATGAGGGAGACGTAACCACTGGTGTAAAACTCTTCGTGATGTGCTGGGGGAGCTGGGTCCAGGGACATCTCGCCTCCCAGGCTGAGCATCTCCTGGTTCCTGCCGGGAGAAGTTTGCCCCGGGAGCGTTCTGTGGTCCATTTTCCCCTGGGTCTTTTTTCTTCTCCAAGATCCCAGGCCCTTCTCCCTTCTCCTCCTTGTTTCTGTTCTTCTTTTCCTGGGAATTCCCAAGTGACCTTTATTAATGTGGACCAGATCTCTAAAACTCTCCAGGATTTTACTTTTGTTCTGTTTTCATTCTGTGGTTCTTTCCCAGAGCGTTCTATGTTCCTTGTCACCTCTTTTAAACTTGGTGTAAAACCATTCACCCAAACCGAGAGATGGGGAAAAAACATACACGTTCCGTCTCATTTATTTAATGTTGCAACCCAGGAAGCAGTTTGTATAATTATTTCTGGAGCCATCTTTAGCTTTCTGACAGTAACGAGTTCACTCAGAAATCAGGGGCTTCGTGGATTACATTTCATCAGTTGCTTTTGCTAGTAACAGACAATGTTTTCATCCAAGCAGGTAGAGCCAGGGCCCTAATATAAGTAAAGGGAGGAACACGTATTAGTCACTCCACTTGGAAAATAGAGTGCATTTCATGTTAATCTCCATTCAGAGCATCCTTTTTCTGTCTTCTGCCAACCAACGAACCATGAGAACGTCTCAGAGGGCTGCAGTTGCTCAGAGATTATGAGCACCATTGTAACGTTCTGTGCTCAGGCATTGATCCGGGGTGCTAAGATTGATTTTTTTCAGCCCCATGAAGTGGCAGTTAATGGATTATAGATCGGTGTACAGCTAAGCTCTCTTAGATGTGACCATGGAGAATGGCAGAGGAAACCCAGAGGCCAAGTTTCTAGAAGAGATGTGGGATGCCGTCCTTCAAACTGTGCTGGGCCAAACACCCCCATCTCCCACAAACATCAGGAGGTAGCAGAAGCCTCCAAGGTCAGCCCAAGAATGTGCAGCAGTGGCCTCTGAGAGTCAAAACCAGGTCTGCACATTGGGTGTCACGGGGGGTGTGCAGACGTGACAGGTGTCCCAGCTGCTGCTCCGGCTGCGCACAGCCCGCCCCTGGAGAGTGTGACTCAGTAGTTCTGGGAGGCGTCCACCAGTCTGGGTGCAAGAGCTCCACCTCTCCAGGTGAGCAGCCAGGGGTGGGAAACCCCACTTAGAGACCTGGCGTCTGGCCTCCAGCATCACCCAACTCATGGACGTAGGGGCAACCTGTCCCTGCCCACGACTCCTGAGTCTCAGGTCCAGACCCCTTCCTATTTCCCCTCTCCACTCCGTGAAACATCCAGTAAACGTGACTTCTCAGCTACTGCATTTTGCCAAGTCTTCCTTTGATTGGATTTTAACCATATTTCAACTGTGGTTCCCCCAGAAATGGGCATGGCACGATTGGGGCTCAGCGGTGTTAATTCTCCTCTGCCCCTGTGGCCAGCCCACCCAAAGATGAGTCTGGGCCCCACTGCAAAGAACCAGCACTCTTTCCTCCCCTAGACCTGGGTCTTAAAGTCTAAAGTTCTGTGACGCCAGTTCTTTGAGAGGTGTAGAACTGGGAGGGCGGGTGCTCACCTGGGAGCCAGGGCCTGTGTGGGAAATGAGGACCTCATTGGCTCCTGTGTTCAGTAGCAGAAGCGGCAGCAGAGACATCGCTGGAAGGTGGAAACATGGCCCTGGCTATCTTCATCCCCGTCCTCATCATCTCCTTACTCCTGGGAGGAGCCTACATCTACATCACAAGGTAGGGGGCTGCCAAGCACTCAGCACACTGGGGGACTGGGCAGTTCACCCTCTGAGACTGAGAATCTCCACCTGCAGCTCGGGGACAGCAGCATGGGTGTGACTGTAGAGACAGGGAGATTCAACTCCACTGCATGGGATAAATATTTACACTGGGCACCTACCAGGCTCCATGAGCGCACAGCAACAAGTAAGACAGACCTCAGGGAGCTGATGGTTCAGAAGGGACATAGACGTTCCCATCGCTGGGCACAATGACTCATCCACTCATTCATTCATGCATTAATTTGACAAATACATACTGACAACCTTAATGTGCACCAGACATTGTCCCAGACATTGGGGATCATATAACTCGCTTTTGATAAAAAAGGAAATATTAAACCATAACTAGGATAGTCACTAATTCATTCAAACCCACAGTTATCTAATGCCTACTACGTGCCAGGAAGTTTTCTAGACCCTAGAAACATTGTTTGAGAACAAAATAGAAGAAAATCCTTGTCTGCCAAGGGCTCGGGTTCTAGTGGGGGGAGACAGACAACAGGCAGAGTATTTAAGACAAGCACACCGTGTATTAGGAGGTGATGGACACGGCAGGAAAGAGAAGGCTAGAAAGAGAGGAAAGGGGGTCCTGGAACAGAGTGGTGGTTACATTTCAAAGGAGGGAAATAGAGGAAGCCCCATTGGGAAATGATGTTGGAGCAAGGACTTGAACGTGATGAGTAAGCCATGCAGATATGTGGGAGAGGAGGGTTTCAGGCAGAGAAACAGCACGTGCAAAGGTCCCAAGGCAGGCGTGTCCTGCTATAAGTCGCTCCTGACCTCACAGGGCTCACAGTTGAGTAGAGCAGGAGGATAGTAAGTACAAAAATAAATGAAAACACACCAGGATAAAGCCAGTGGAGAAAAGAGACAGGCTGCCGTGAGTAACGGGGGAACCACCTCTAACTAGGTCGTCTCTGGTTCCTCATCTCCTTTTCACCTTTTAAAATAGGTGGTCACAGAGGGCCACTCAAAGGTGACACGGCATATAGAAGGTGCTCAATAAATGCTCAGTATTGCTGTTGTGACCCTTTAATAAAAGGGACTTGGATTACCTTACAGGGAAAAACAAATTAAGCTCCACTGCTTCCCCAGTAAGGGGAGGTGACAGGCTTTTATTGTCACGCTGGGTTACAGGTTGAGAACAATTAGGATTTCTCACCTTGCTAGGATTCTCGCCTGCCAGAGACTGTTTGCACACATCCTCATTGTCACCGGTGGAGGTGCCGCTGACTCTTCACATTCTGGCACCGTAGTAACGCGACTCCTCTGGCAGTCAGGGAGTAATGTCTCTCTCCCTTTGTCTCCCCCCCAGATGTCGCTACTACTCCAGCCTCCGCCTGCCCCTGATGTACTCCCACCCCTACAGCCAGATCACTGTCGAAACCGAGTTTGATAACCCCATTTACGAGACAGGGGTGAGTTCCTTCCTCTTTGCTCTGAATGCACTTGCTGACAATGAAATCAAAGGTTTCATTGCCTTTTGCTCACAAGAGGCAAACCCAGTGGTCCCGTCCCGTCCTCACTAAGACTCCTACAAAGATGGCTGCTGGGAGAACCCAGCTCTCCGCGAAACGAGTCAGAGCTGACGGTGGGCCTGTGAGGCTCCTCATCTCAGCAGAACACCCCCAGAAAGAAGGGTCTGCACCCAGCACCCACAGAGAGGGGCCACGATGGGTCAGTCAGTGCCCAGGGGTGCAGCACTCCCGCACAGGCTCCGGCTACGATGCCACTCCTCACTACATTGTTCATGTGAGCCACATGCCTGCACCTCTGAGTGGCGGGCCCTGCGTCAGGTACTGGAGACAGTCATCAGTCAAATAGACATCGATCCTGCCAGCCGTGAGTTTATAGTCTCACAGAGGAGAAAGATAGCAATGAGTCGACTACTGATAATAATAATACGCCCCGTGTGCTGAGTGCTTTAAATACAGCATCTCCTTGAATCTTTGCAGCTCTTTGCAGTAGGTTCCAACAGTTTTCTCTATTTGATTAATGGGGTCATTGAGGACCAGAGAGAGGAAAGGCTGCCCATGGCCAGAATGCGCAGGGGCACCGGGATGCAACCCCACCTGATGCCCTCGGTCATTATGTTATCCTGCCCCACCTTGATCCAAACAATCACATGTGCCCATACATATTTGGGGTTTTATAAATCGTGATTTTTTACGACTGTGAAAAAAATGGACAGCTTTCTCTGAGGGCGTATTTGGGGGGACACTGGGAGAACGTTGGGGGAGACATTGTTGAGGAAGTGATGGTAAAGCTGAGACGTGGGAGGTGGGCTGAGGAAGGGAGCAGGCAGAAGGGAGAGCACACGCAAAAACCCACAGGGACACATGGGAAACCCAAAGGCTGAGTGTGCCTCTCAAAACCACAGACCTTCAGATTCGCTATGCGGGTCATTAGGAAAATTCTGAGATACACAAAAATCAAGAAAAAATCCACATGGACTGAAACAAATGGAGCCCTCCCAGCAACACCACAAGGGGAACACGTTTAGAAACCTCACCCGTGAGTCCGAAAGGACGCTGCTGGCTGTGTTTCCTGGAAGTGAAGTAATGGACCGTAACACAGTCTGTCTCAAAACTGCCCTGTGACCTACATATGATGATGGGCAAGCGTCTCCCAGTATTTGGGGGGAATAACCTTGACTTCTTCCTTGTCCCTGGTACCATCCCCTCACCCCTACCTCCTCTGATCTCCCCTATTAGTTATCTATTATCTGTATTAATATCTAGTAATATCATTAGTCACAATATTATTACAAATTGAGGGGCCTTGGCTCGGCACCCGTAGCACAGTGGTTATGGCGCCAGCCACATACACCAAGGCTGGTGGGTTCAAACCCAGCCCGGCCCAGCTAAAACAACAATGGCAACTGTAATAAAGAAAAAAAAAAGTAGCCCGGCACTGTGGTGGGTGCCTGTGGTCCCAGCTACTTGGGAGGCTGAGGCAAGAGAATCGCTTGAGCCCAAGAGTTTGAGGCTGCTGTGAGCTGTGACGCCAGGATACTCCACTGAGGGTGACATAGTGAGACTCTGTCTCAAAAAAAAAAAAAAAAAAAAATGGAGGAGCCTAAAACAGCATACATTTATGATCTCGTAATTTCTAGAGGTCAGGAATCCAGGTTCCGTTTAGGTGAGTTCTCTGCGTCAGGGTTCACAGGCTACATCCAGGCATCAGCTTGGGCTATGGTCTCCTCTGAGGCTAGACCAGGGAACTCCCAAGTTCATTCAGTTGCTGACGGCCTTCAGTTCCCTGCAGGTGGTTAGAAGGAGGGTCTCGGTTTCTTGCAGGCTGTCATCTAGAGGCCAGCTTCAGTTCCTTTCCACGTGGGCCTCTCTCGGGAGCAGCTCACTGCAAGACAGAGAGACAGAGAGAGAGAGGAGGAGGGAGAGGCACCTTGCAGGACAAGTCACAGTCCTGTGTCACATACACAGAAGTGACATCCTAGCACCGTAGTATTCTATTGGCTGGAATCAAGTCCCAGGTCCTGCACACCCTTAAGTGGAGGGAACCACACAAAGCCGGGAACGCTGCAGTGGGGGGCAGCCCAGCAGAACCCCCTTCGTGTCTCCTACCACACCTCCCATAGCACCGATGTGATTGCACACCTGCGTTGACTCAGCAGAAACTAGAAACCTGTCTTAAAGTGTGTGACAGTGAGGCTCTGTGCCTGTGGCTCAATCGGCTAAGGCGCCAGCCACGTACACCTAAGGTGGCAGGTTCAAATCCCCAGCCCGCCTGCCAAACAACAATGACGGCTGCAACCAAAAAATGGCCAGGTGTTTTGGCGGGCGCCTGTGGTCCCAGCTACTTGGGAGGCGGAGGCAGGAGACTTGCTTGAGCCCAGGAGTTGGAGGTTGCTATGAGCTGTGATGCCATGGCACTCTACCCAGGGGGATAGCTTGAGGCTCCGTCTCAAAAAAAAA